>LGRX02016853.1:17907-38221 GCA_001247695.2 Cymbomonas tetramitiformis | reverse complement strand
CTTCTTTTGGGGCAGTGCTTGGACTGTACAAGATTGCGTAAACGGACTGGTACTGGAGAGTGAGGAGTACCTAGAGCAACATACAATAATGCGTTTGCAACATTACCCTCATACCCAGTCGATCAGCCATTCCAGCAGCTTCTGAAAGTGACTTGGCAGCCCCTCCGGGATTTCCAATCAGCAGTGACGCGATAACCAGCGATGACTCACGACGATCACCAGTGCGAGGTACTGTAGTAGGCGAGGTAGCAACGGAGAAGGGAGCAGCGGGGGGCGGAGCAGAGGCCGACGAAGACTCAAGAAGAAGAAGAAGAAGAAGAAGAAGAAGAACACCAAGAAGCAACGAGGAGTTCAGCCGGTAGAGAAAGGAAAAGGAGTAGCGACATCTGACGATCAGCTGACTCCTGAGATGACGGTTCAAACCTTACTGAAGGACAAGGCCATGAGGGACCAAGCCTTTGAATGCCTACCTGAGGAGAGGCAACGGGCTATCACGAAGGCCGCTGACCAGGGAGAGGAAGTGCGTTGAGGACAGGAGGGCTGGGACGCCATGATGGCAACCCAACGGTCAGTGCTGCATGGAGGGAAACGTCACCCCTTTACCCCTTCCTTGCGTGACTCCTCCTACCCCGGAAGAGTCAGAAATCGCCTGGTATGAGTATACCAAGGTGCAGCACCCCACCCTAAGCAAGGAGGACGCCTGGCAACTAGCGGCATGTCTACAACTGCTCTAGGATCCGCGCTCCTGAGGCTTCAGGGGTCGATGGCGGGGAGACGTCTGAGGCAGCATCCTCGGTGAAGCCCTTGCGTCTAGAACCAGACAGTGTTAGTTGCGAGTGCACCAGCCCCGGGCCAAGAGAGGCCCTGAAGGAGTGGCGATGCCCTATATATAGTTCCAATAGCTGTGGAACAGAGCATCACTAAGGAGCACGTGCGGCAACACAACGCCAGAGCAGAGGAGGCAGTATCCATCACTGCCACATATTCCACTCTAGCGGTTAGCTACAGTCTGTCGAAGAATCACCGAGCCCGAGAGTCGTTGAGCAGTCCAATAGTGCAGCTCATATGCCAGAGGCCCGAGCGGGAGGTGCCAGTCGGGACAGGTTGCAACAAATGTGGTCGTTTGCTACAATCGCCAGTGGGGCAGGTCAAGGTCACACCAGGCCTGATATGGGATGTCATGCTAGGTCGTAACAGAGCCTGCGTGCAGGTCCCTCTGTGTCAAGAGTGTACCAAGCCCCCCTGGACAAGAGCCTTAGCTGAGTTACCGCGCATCCCCACTACGGAGACAACAATGCTGCAGCTGCAGCCGCACCCATTGTCGCAGCCTCAACCTCAGCAACAGCCGCAACCTCAGCCTCCTCAAGAACCATAGCCACCAGAGCAAGGAAACGGACCTTCACATAGACCACCTGGGTTGGACACTGGCCAACGTCTGGAGTACGCCAAACTGAAGGAGTTGGAAGCGGAAGACAGGATGATGGTCACGTTGCGGAAGCTCAGGGATCGTATCACAACATACACGTGTCCGCTCGACAACGCCTCCGCTGGAGAAAAGTCATCAGGGCACCTGCTACAACTCTTCCCCCCCTTTTAGGCACGCCTACGTCCTCGCTAGCGCAGTGTGTCATTTATCTATCTACATTGTCTGGGGATCAGCAAGCATGCAATTGTGACAATGGCTTCTAAAGCCTTGGTTCTCGGGTCCGTGCCCCCCAGTCCTTGAGTATGGGTCCCCTTCCGCGCGTTGGGTGTTCCCGAAGGCTCCTCATCGTCGCACGCTGCCAACGCTCATACAACTTGGTAGCAATGGTATTTCCCCAACTTGCAGGTCTTCAACAACCATTGTGCCTTGAAACTAGTACGCCTCAATATCTTGAAACTCGGGCACGTGCTCGTCCATCCGTGCCGTCAGCGCTGATATCCGGTCCATGAGTGTGAGCTCGTTCTCCTCCTTCATGCGTTACCCCAGTTTCAACTCGCAAAACAAGTGGTGTAGCAGTGCGCGAGGTAACGCGTACACCACCTGTGCGGAGCCCATACCTTAAGTGTTGGCCACTGAGATCCCTTCTTGCGCAGTGTTCTCGTGCTTGCCCATGATGGCTCGTGCAGGGCATGGTGTAGCGTGAGTACACTGCAACAGCAAAGGCACCGAAGGTGCCGCATTCGTCCATATGTGGGTCGGCTTCACATATGGTGTGTCATACTTGCAGTAGGTGGTGAGCAGTGGCTCTGGCAGACCTTTCATCACACCTCGTGTGTGCAGACCCCGCATTGCATCGCCCGCTGGGCTCTCGACGAAGTACTATAGGGGTGCCCAACTAAAGTTGAGCCGTCCAGTGTTTTCAGATCGGAAACATCGGAAGGTCCGAAGAGATTCCTGGGGAGCAACAAAGGAATGTATCATATTTTGATCTCTGGAATCGTATATGGACTGTCGGATTCGGAAAATTGCCATTGTTAAAAATGAACGGACCAATTTAAGTTGGGCAGCTCTAAAGTACTACGACCCTGCATACTTCTGTGGGTGCACTTCAACGTAACCTGGTAACGGGCATGCGGCGACATTAAAGGTGGATGTTTCGTAGTGCCAACGTAATCCGTGAAAAGCCCGGCCACTTTCACGCAGTCACCAAACGGCAACATGGTCTGGTGGTACGCCTCGTTGGCCGTGAGTGGCTCGCGCGCTTCCTGCGCCACGCCACGCCACTCCTTGAAGAGCGATACGCCTGCGCTACGTTTCGAGGCGGAAGGCGTTCATTAGCTAATGAACGCCTCCCCCCCCAGTTCAGGCTCAAGGCGCGCGTTTCGAGGCGGAAGGCATTCATTAGCTAAAGAACGCCTTCCCCCCCAGTTCAGGCTCAAGGCGCGCGTTTCGAGACCAGATCGACCAGATCGACCAGGTGCAGCAAGCGGCATCAGAGCAATAGGTTCGAATGCATCGGGGACTGGACGCATGTCAGCAACTCGTTGCCGCGCAACTCAGATGTCAGGCGCTGGTGGACTCCGGGACCAGAGCGCCATGGTCTCCGGCGGAACTGGTTGAAGCGGCTCGGCTGTGCAGCGAGAACGATCACGGCATGTCCCAAGCAGGAGACCCTGTCGCCGCCCTGGCGGCGAGCGTGGGAAGGGATTCGGATGGAGGCCTGCGCGACACTACGACGGTTATGACCGAGGATGGGAAACTGGTTGCCGTCGTCCACAAGGGCGACATGGCTGCCAAGGAGAATCCTTGGGTATTGGCATACGCCACGGACACCCTAAACACGGAGGGCCTGATCTTGAGCACGCTTGTGGAGACCGGCGATACGCCTGGCGGAGGAAGAGCGCGAGCCACTCACGGCCAACGAGGCGTACCACCAGACCATCTTGCCATTTGGTGACTACGTGAAAGTGGGCGGGCTTTTCACGGATTACGTTGGCACTACGAAAAATCCACCTTTGATGTCGCCGCATGCCCGTTACCAGGTTACGGTGAAGTGCACCCACAACACATCAGGTTTGAAATATTTGGTGGGAAACCATCCAGAAATGGTGGGAACCTGCAGGACTCAAACAACCGAACAAAATTGGAGGGAAACCAAGAGAGCCACAATTCTTGCCACATTAGCATATCTAGGTATAATTCAGAGTGATGACAGAAGACATATCAGAGTTGATTGGCAGTTGCAGTCCAAGGACTGTATGACAAGACAAATACCGGGACTGCTGAATAAGAAGTGAATGCCATGTGACATTCGACTCCGAAGTGAGCCAAGGGAGTTCGAGTCGACAAGTTACTACTAAAAGAGCTGAGCAAGCTCTCATATTAGTTACAAAATATTTAAAGCCGACAACCCATCTCGGGAGTTGTTAACCGTTTTAAGTAAGATCCGATATAGCACCTTGAATTGTTAGTTCATGAGTCAACAAGTGTTCTCCGAACACTCCATCAAGTAATTGCAAACAGTGCAACCTGCCTTACGTTTGCACCCGAACAACCTTCCATAATTATATCGGGAGGGAGGAAGGGAGGGAGGAAGGGAGGGAGGGAGGTCATACGAGGCATATTATAACGTTGCAAAGGTCTCGACCAGGCGCAACTCATTATGCAAACGCCAACACAACCCGTCATTCGAGTATACAACACTTTGGTGAAACGGTGCACACTTTGATGAGCTTGTGAAATTGGTTCGGTGATTCACGAAAGTATGCTTCCACTTTCATGAACCACTTTGGTGAGGTGGCCTCACCAAAGTCGTTCACAGGTCCCGAGCGGAAGTCTTTGCCAAATGTTGTAGGTTGGTGTATGTGTGTGTGTTTGTAGTGTGGACCAGTGCCATGCTGTCATACGCTAGTCTGGGGTGGAAATTGTCATATAGCCTCCCAAGACGCGTGCATCATGCGCGTCATTGGTATAGGTGCCGCCGTTTGAATGTTTACTTGCGGCGAGTGGAAATGGGTAGCCAAGATGCACACCGACCGGGAGGCATCCAAAGTTCCCCTTCCGACATTTGATGACGACTTGCGCAAGCTATGTGACGTGGCCATGAAAAATCCAAACGTGACAACGCCAAGGGGATCCATTTAATCAGGGACATCGGAATGCATGGAGTTTCTGATGCAGAATATATCATCGCCCCGGCCACTGCCATAAACCCCCTCCCAAGTGAGTTTTGGTGATGTCACAGTCGGGCTGCATTTTCGACGGGACAGACAATCTTCCCGCGCCGTGAAATCATTTCCATTGCCCTCGGTGGCACGGTGAAGCCGCATGTCCATGCATGCTTTATCTAGGAACTGCACGCACACGTTGGTGATGACTAAAATAACAGCAGTGTCGACAACGGATCCGGGTCCAATCCGAATTCGTAGGACGGATCCAGAAATCTTTCAGGCTTCGACGCTTCGGATCCAGCAATTTGTTTGAATCCGTTTGTATCTGTACCTGTCGGAGCCAACAAAAATCAGGCTTCGTTCGAACGGATACACGAATTTTCAGGATTGTCACTGTATCCGTACTCAAAAATCCAGACAATGCCTGGATTAGTCTCCGTGGATCCGTTATATTCCATGCTGCCGATCGAAAAGTCAAATGTCAAATTATCAATTGTGATATGAATTTCGATTGCCAAGGGATATAAACTAATCAAAATGTGGACAAATGTCAAGGAATTATCCTCTTAGCACATCTGGGAAAGCAGGGCCATATTTGGCAAACACCCTAAAGGATGTGGGCTCAAATTTTTACTTGGCAGGTTCGGATTCGCAGAATCGTCGGAATTGACGGATTTTTTACGGATCAGGATTCGATGCTTCGAATCCAGTAGAATTTCAGGATCTGCCCGTATCTGTATCTTTCGAAGCCGCTTAAATTGAGGATTCGATAGGTCGGATTCTGATTTGTGTCTGGATCCGGAGCAACGAATCCGGATCCGTTGTCGACACTGAATAACAGCCGATGCGTTGCCCCGGTTCATGGTGCCGTACGTTGGCTTTGTTTGGGGTCGACACACACCAAGGGCATCGCCGGCGTTCTTCGGCATGTCGGCATGCCGCAGCGTGAGCACACTCTCTGGGAATTCTTGCAGACACCCCCCATGTCCATCACTCCAAAACTGAAGCTTCAACTAGTATAAACAGAGCTGATGGTTGCTCTTGAGGCGCTTCAATTCCGTGCATTGGCGCATGGTGATCTAAAAATTATGAAAACGTGCTGGTGGAGAAATCGAGGCTGTCTTGGATTCGCGTCAGTGATGCGATCAAGGCGAGGCGGTGCGGACCGTTCCGGGACTTACCGGGGCCGGGAAAGTGGGTACCCGGACCTATGAAGGACCTATGCTTCTTTTCTCGCGGGGCTTGTGCCTCCCCAAGGCGGATCATGGCCTGGACTGTGCCGGACCTGTGGCGGAACTACGTCAGTTCCTAGATTGAGATATGAGACATTCATCAAACCTTTTAGGCTGCGCCACCTCCAGGCTGCACCCGCAGCATGCACTATGAGCTTCTTCTCCAGCTGCGCCCTCCGAAGCAGATTTGATTTTGCGTGTCGCGCTGGGACACGCATCGTGATTATCACTACGGTCTGATTTAACTATCGGATGCCTCTGTTGCTTGGCACAAATTGCACAATGCGTGGTGGTAAGCCAGAGTGAATACTAATATGCTAAGTCTTCTACCCCCTCATGAAGGATGCATGCGGTAAGTGCGTTTTGGTAAACCAGAGTCGATCATTATACCGCTTCATGAAGGATGAATCCGTTCTGATTTGATGATGTTTTCACCTCACTAAAATTGTTTGATTTTTTATCTAATAACCATTCACTGAGAGGAATAACAGCTGTACAATAAAAATGATAATGGAGGAGCACTAATATTCGTAGGGGAGATAACGAGGTGGGAGAGTGGGGAGGGGAAGGGGGGCATTAATTGTATCACATGTAAGTAATGAACTAATATAATCTTGAAATTGTCGTTGTTAGTTGAGTCACACAACATTATAGACGGCATTTTACACATCATTTAGATGGCGTTGTTGTGGTTGCACGCGCCTGGATGCGTTTGTTGAGACCGCCAGCTAGTGGATTGGCATATCGAATGGAGTGAGGCACGCCGGGCGCGACATAATTTATTACGCAGTCTTGCACTTGCGACACGATTTGGCTTTTGATTTGTTGGGTAATCTGTATGGAGACGCTTTGAGGCCGAGCAGGCCCTTGATTTGTTGGGGATGGTTATCGTATCGTAATTAGGGTTTGAGCTGGTTTTGACTGTTCATTTTCGTTGGTACGTCATTCGACTATCTGGAGGACGTGACTGATGTGACGCATTTTTTACGTTGGCTGTTGGAACGACGACGACGCTAGTACTCGAGAGACTGGGGTTCAACGACTGGGAATGGTGGCGAGGACTGGAGCGACGAGAGCGTCAAGAGCACAGACGTCGTCAACTTCAGTAATCCCATAATCGCGCCGGTGTTGAAGCATGGCGTGATGCTACTGGGATTATTGAGGTGTTGTTGTGCTGGCAGGTAAAAATATCGTGACGTTTGCTTATTTGTGATTTTATTTGCTGGTTATTTCCGCTTCACCACCGGCGATCTATGGCTTCCCTTGATGTGAAGGCTGGCATCCGTTTGGAGGACTCGCGCAGCGAGGCAATGAAGGTATAATTGAGGCGGAGAAATGAAGTAAGTTGGTTGCGCTTCAATTCGGAGGGTTTCATGGTTCTGTTTGAGGACTTTTTGAAGCTGGCAGAGTTCAATGAAGACAACGCGGGAGCTGTGGGAACACTGGTGGGAGATGTTTGAACGACAGTGGACAGTTGGAAGCAGTAGGCACATAGAGGAGATTATAGTTACATTGTATGATCTCTGCCGTTGCGAGACGTGTTTGGTAGCACGGACGTATACGATTACTAGTGACAGACATGAATGATGTGGGCTAGGAGCATAAAATATCATGATGAAATCTCCGTCTTGTTATATGGTTAAGTGACTACATGTCAGTCGCGGTCCGTGTAATATCGGATGCCTCTGTTGCTTGGTGCATGCCAGTCGCTTTGTAGTAAGCCAGAGTGTAATAAAATGGTTAAGTGAGTATCTTACTGATGATTTTTAAACATATCATCGATTCATGTGTAATCTCTCTGAACGTAGTTGAATGTGCAATGTTTGACGTGTATTATTTGGTTGAGCAGGTCGCAGCATCTGGAATCTGCACAGGGTTCATAAGTCATACATACCAGCAGTTTGGGAAGGCCAGGTGACAATCTGCACTCTCCCTGCAGCTCCTCGCACCGTAGTTGTCACAACAAGCAAGAAATCCTGTATGCCAGAAGTCAAAGATTGTGTTGCGGGTGTTTGTTGTGTCTGTCAAAGGGTGTGGAACGGTCTGTTGTCCAAACAAAATTGATGGTTGATCAAGCTAGTCTGAGTACAAATTTCCATGCTTAATATCAAGCAGACAAGTTCCATCCACGCGCATAGAGCTTCCGAGGATCAGCAGGGGGGCAAGGGTTCTAGAACTACCCCCCCCTTCCATAGGACTTGCATCCTGCCTCTGACGGGTCACACAGCAGCACCCACCCCCCTACTAGGAGTTGCTTTCTGCCTCTGGGGAGTCGGCACCCTCCCTAGGAATATTTTGCACCTGTGCATATGGCGGACAGTTATGCGCCTCCTAATATCACGTCTCCGTTAGGAGGACCCAAAACGCGACCTTTTTATAGTGATACTAGACTGCGCACCCTCCACGCATGAAAGTAGGGTATTGTTCGAAATATCATCCAATTCTTGACCTCACGCACGGATGGTGCACATCTGGAAATATTCATGAACAAAGCGCTTTTGGGTTAGATAATCATCAAGGTTTTCATCGAGTTACAAGTGTTGAAAATTTAATGGGCCACGTATTCACGATGAAAACATTACGATTTTATAAAACCCCTAAAAACGTCGTCGAAGGCGCCCGAGCACATTCCACGCACAGCACCGCTTGGCACTATGAACAACGGCAGGCAGGCTTGTGCATGCCCTAACACGTCGTAAGCCCCCTGCTGTGTGCACAGCGTGTGCACGTCAAAACTGTGCACACATTGTCTTTACATATTCATCCAGGAGATAGTGTTTGGAGATACTCGGGTATGTCGTGGAAAAGTGTGAGCAAATATATCTGCTGAGTACCAAAGCCCGATGGCCCTCTGAACGGAGTACTCGTAAGGGCATTGTGCACTTCTTGAAGTACTCGGTGGGCGTTTTCACCAGGGTCCTCTCATAGCACATTGTTATCATCTTGATATTGTAATGAAATGTCATCAGGCATGCTCGGGAAGACACACAGGCGGCGGTGATAGTAAAATCTTTAGTAGGGCTCTAGGGATAGTCGGCTTTCCTTCAATAAGTCTCTTCCTCTTTAGTGTTTGTCGAGGCCGCCATCAAAAACAAAAATTAAAATTAACTCCTCCTAATGGAAGCGTGGTATTTGTAGGTGCACGGCATTTTTTATGCTTGCCCATTTTTTAGTCTCCTCCTTTCCTCACGGTGGCCTCTTGCTCTTCTTTCCTCTCTCGGCTTTCTTGTGTGCCATCAATATTTTTGCCACCCAATGCGTTGTTAGGCCATGGATTTCTTTCAGGAGATAAGGTCTTGGCCTGCCATCAAATTCAACGATGACACACAGTATTCATGGTAAAAAGTCCCGTTCACTCCAAGAGAAGCGTCACGTATTAAGTCGCGGTCTGTATCTACTAGTGGATGCCTCTGAGTCACAGTCAGCCTAAACCAAGGTACCGCGGGGCAGGATTGGCGGGTCAGGTAAGATATCATACCTATGAAGCCACCCGCATGCATGATCACACACGTGTCCTCGTGTGCCGCCCAGCCCTTCACTGGTTCTTTGATATCTTGTTTTTTGGTGTGGCCAGAGTCTAAGGTGAACCAAATCAGAGCAAATCAGGGCAGCAAGTGCATGTCCGTTCACCAAGAGGCCACAGAGGCATAACATTGAAAACATTATAAGGCACAAACTCACCAACTCTCTTCCCAAGTCGGTCGAACAAACCCCACCACATCGCAGGAGAGCAATTCCAAAGCTCGAGAGTTTGAGTCTCCTCCTTCTCCGATGATTTCTGGAGTGTACTTGGGCGTAAACACATATGCCACTCATTTGCATGCCAAACATACAACGAGGGCACTTGGACCCAGGCAATACATGTCAGTGTTTTACAAAAACACGTGAGTCGCCCAAATACACAAACCCAATAGATTATCCATAGTGGCGATGTACATAGTCCAAATTTCCTTACAACTGTATTATGTATATGGGGGACATTGTTTTGGGCGGGGGAGGGCCCCAATCCCGGACAAGGAATTTGCCCTAGAGCAGCACATCTATAGAGCTTCCCCACCCCCTAGCAGTTTACGCCCCCTAAGAGTTCACTTATTAAGGATGTGTTATTTTGGAAATCCTGGGGGCAAAACCCCCTCCCTAGCAACACGCTTTAACGCCTAGGGGGTGAATCCCCGCGCCTGCAAGATGGTGTCCGATATTTAGGTCTTCCCCGGGAGCCATGCCCCCAGTGATTACTCTACAAATACTTGCGTTTGCCGCTTACTCAGATGTAATGATACACTTTACAATATATTTAATATGATTATACAGAGAACATGATATGATCTTTTTCTTGTCTAGCGTTCTAAATTTTGTTTTGGGTACTACGCACCACTATGGTGGGCTCTAGCATGAGTAGGTATGCTCGACAATTGTAATTGCGTTTTCATGCAGAGCATCAATAGTGTAGTCAGCATGCATGCATCACTTCAGGCATGACTGGTAAGATAGTATAATTATTATGGTGCGATGCACCAAGGAGGTACGAATCACGGAATGGCGACATAATACGGCATGTCAAGCCGTATAATAGGCTTGACACAAGCGCGTTACCTCATTATCGTAGTGTGGAAACGAGCGAGTGGGTTCCAAAGCCCCACTCAGGATCGAATCGTAACGTTGTTGCATACCCTTTTCAGATTGTTATATAGCCTGGTTGGTCGCTGTGCAAGAAAGGTTGCGATACGACGACCCTGCATATATTATACCGCTACGGTGTGCGACGTAGGCTGAGGATTGTGTTTCTGCACGGTGCGCACTTTGCGACGCAGTGATACATCTCGCACATGCATCATATGTTAATCACAAGATGATGTGCCGCATTCCACAAGTCTCACAGGCCCCGTCGCGCCGGGATAAGCGCCATGTTTGTCATGGTCTGGGTGATCCTGGATGCCTCTAATATATGGTGTCATGTCAATACATTTGTATTCGTTGTGGTGGTGTTTTTAGAGTGATATATTATTATCTGAGGATGGCCAACCGTGTGGTTGCGGTGGCGATGTGCTCGCGTGGACATCAGGTACCATTGTAGGATACGTGCAAGATGTCATGCATCGCCTTTTGGATAAGGAAGACTCTCGATACAGTGGGATTGCTCCGGCTGCACGCATCGCATTCACCGACTTTGGGCTTGACAACAAAACAACTTTATTTTTTCCTTCGAGCCTCAGTACTAAAGTGTACTTTGAATGGGCATACAATTTGGGAGCGCGGGTGCATAGCGACTCCTGGGGTGCAAAGACCTCCACATATGACTTCGACGCACAGGTGAGGATACCCATTCTATATAGTATTCACTCTGGCTTACCACCACGCATTGTGCGATATGTGCCAAGCAACAGAGGTATCCGATTGTCAAATCAGACCGTGATAATCACGACGCGTGTCCCGGCGTGACGGGGCAAACAAGGCTACACACGAAGCGATTCACAGCGTGAAACACACATACTGCAGGTATGAGCGAAGGTCGCTGCATACACAGACTATGTTATCATATATTTGTATATTTGTATGTGACTTTATGGTGTTTTTGGAGTGATATGATAGTATATATGTTATAGCCTTTGATGCTGACTTTGTGCAAGTACTGTTGATGGCATGATTGTGTGCACGGTGTTGCGTGGGGTCGCCCGTGAACAGGGGGAGAGTATTGCTCATGATCCGATACGGAACTGGTTGTGGCACACATCTGAGGGCTTCCAAAAACCAGTGTATTACTTGCCTTGCGAGAAGACCTAAAAGCGGAAGTGGTCTTAGGGAACAGTTTGCGTGTGTGCTGTTCATACGCATCCGCATGTGTGCACAACTTCCCACCCAGTGAAATTGATGATTTACGCAAGTACCTTTTTCAGATCATGACGGACATCTTCACAAATTTCAAGACGAATATGATGTTAGAATTTTCCCAGAACTGTGCCACTTATGTCAGCCAGAAACATGTGCAGAATATATCCCATCAGACGAAGCCTTGAGGCCAATTTCATGCAAAATGAACGGTCAAACACGATATATACAGTAGTTGGATTGCTCATGTGACAATGCCGGCAATCTGCAGGAGAAAGTGAACTATTCCCAAAATGCGACACTTCTGACGACAAACAGCTCACATTTACCATCATATAATAATGGAGTATGTATTATAGTCTTCACTCTGGCTTTCCACCACGCATTGTGCGATTTGTACCAAGCAACAGAGGCATCCGATAGTTAAATCAGACCGTGATAATCACGACGCGTGTCCCGGCGCGACGGAGCATACAAGGCCACACATGAAGCAATTCACAGCATGCAACACACATACGGTAGGTATGCGCAAAGGTCACTGCATATTGCATTTATTAGATCATAGTAGCATGCATCACGTGACTATTCGTACACGCCTAATACATGCCATACTAATGGATTATTGTAGTATCCACTCTGGCTTACCACCACACATTGTGCGATTTGTGCCAAGCAACAGAGGCATCCGATTGGCAAATCAGACTGTGATAATCACGACGCGTGTCCCGGCGCGACGGGGCATACAAGGCTACACACGAAGCGATTCACAGCGTGAAACACACATACGTGTAAGTATAAGCGAAGGTCACTGCATACACAGATTATATCAGCATGCACCACGTGATTATCCGTACACGCGCGGCAATGCATGCTGTATATATCATTCATAATAATGGATTATCCATTAGAGTGTAATTAAATTATGCATGTATCTATCGTTTGCTATATACAATAAACGTTGGGTAATAAGAAAATTCACCTATAAAAAAGCAGCCGCTGGGTTTTTGCCCCAAAATTAAGAACTAGAAAGTACGCCAGTCGCTGGCGAAGTCCTTGAGAGGCGGGCAAACATACCCAAATTAAGAAGCGATTTTGGACCGGAAATGAAATATGGGAGACCAACAATCTGCTGTAAACTATCGTATTAAGAACAAATTCTCTGGAATCTTTATCACGCCAACGGGTTAATATGATGTTATTCATATTTTGTTATATGAAGTTTGTGTTTTCAGATGTGGCACAATCAGCAATGCAGAACCACCAAATACAATATATTAACTGGTCTGGATCACTACTTCTACTGTACCACTGTCCATTACATAAACTAGGGGCGTCCCCGACGTCTGGGAAGCTTGTAGGTTGCGATGAAGCAGCATGTTGCACTGCTGAAGAAAGCACCTCTGCTGAAGAAATCTGCTCTGCGCGGTCGGTCTCCAACATAGAAGAATATGGTTGCCCCACAGTATAGTAGCGTCCTCAAGTTGCTCGGCGTCATTATTGGAACCTGGCACGCAGACAGCTGGGTCCGCGTAAACGTGAAGGTCATGCCGTTTAAACGCGCGTTTAACCCCTAAGGAGCGGTTTGTACCGTATACGGACGGATCACTCAATTCTGCATTGTGAAGCCGTAAGAATGTCAAATTCACTTTTGAAGACAGTTCTGAAAACCTCTCGGCAAGCTGCATGCAACTATGTATTTGGAAATAGTCAAATCAGACATACTCTTTCGAGGGTTGCGGTTTAAACCTAAAAATTAGCATATCATGAGTATGGCAATCATAGGGCATACATGTAACGAGCGTTACATGCGCCCTAACGCGGATATATAACACATTATTGATATTGAGCATTAGGCGTGATGCACACTTACTATACTAGGGTCGGCATCAGGGTTTTTTTCTAGGTTAAAGAGTAAATTTTGCTATCAAGTCTATCAAATATAATTTGACGAATATTCTAGGAATGGCATTTTAGACACGCTTATACAATCCGCCATGAGTAGACGTTTCCGTAGCTGTGTTCAAAAGTAAATTTGGTTATCCGATGCTTGAGTTATCGCGAAATATATGCGGATTCTCAAACCTTAAAGATTCCATCCGCTTATTAGGGGTTAAACGTATTTTGGACTTCGCCGTTTAAACTTCAAATAAACGTTCACTGTTAAGCGCGCAAGGCTAGAGAAGCACTATCTAGCATATGTATTGAGGTGTTCGAGGCGCTACATAAGGTGGGTGTGCATGAATAATTGATAAGGTGCGTTCGCATGTCGACTATGGTAAGCAAACCTTACTTTATATTAGACAATATGTGTAATGCTACAGA
Organism: Cymbomonas tetramitiformis; assembly: GCA_001247695.2. Taxonomy (NCBI): domain Eukaryota; kingdom Viridiplantae; phylum Chlorophyta; class Pyramimonadophyceae; order Pyramimonadales; family Pyramimonadaceae; genus Cymbomonas; species Cymbomonas tetramitiformis. The sequence goes on along the minus strand of LGRX02016853.1, from coordinate 24,245 downwards.
GCTACGGGTGCCGCACAAACTCACAAAGAAAAAGAAAAAAGAAAAAGAGACACCCTTTTTCGGGGTGTGGGGCTTTATGAGTCCCCATGACTCTTATTCTTTTTTCTTCAATCCGGTTCGTTGTCTACTTTTTTCCTATAAAGTTTGTTAACCCCTATGGAGCGGATGGAATTTTTTGCCAAAAGCACCAGTTTCACAAATGTGCCGTTTTCACGGTATATGGTACCGTGGTAAGTGCGGGTGATTCGTTACATGTTCCATAACTCCTATAAAGTGATTTTGATCTATGAAATACATGATCGCATGATATATACAACGATATATCGGTGATATACAAGCCAAAAAACACGTTTTCCAGGAATCAAAAGTGTCAAAAATCAGTTCTCACAACCGCTTATTCGAGTATTAGGTCGCCCCTCGACCATAAAACAATCGCCTTTACTAATGCCTTGAAATTAGTAATGGTGGCCGTAGTTAAACGCACCAATACATCGAAATATTCAAGCAATAAGGTGAAAAAACATCGAAAAACAACGAAAAAACATCATTTGTCAAATGGTCGTTCCATACTTAAGGCCATATTGTTTGTTTTCGGGGGAAATCGACTGTTGGGAAAGTAAGTATTGCCCATATGAGGTGCATGGTCATTTTATATGATAGTGATCACCGAACCAACAAATCCTCGTCGATGAATGGCATCCACACCTCGATTTTGCACACTTTAAGATATTTTTGACCCAAATTTCATGCCTAGAAATAAGCAACTTTGGGGATTTTGCTACAACAAAATTGCCCTTGGGTGAGATATATCTACTAAGTATATGTGTAGAATAAATTGTTGAGTATTAGATAGACCTATTGCAACGGGTGTGCAAAGCTTGTATGGCCGATTCCGACAAGTGCTATCGGGCTGAGAAATAAATCCAAGCTCAGGGTTTGAAGTGGTTGTACCGTATACGGTACAAACCGCTCCATAGGGGTTAAGGTTCACTGCGTATCCCGTGGCGAGGTCGAGTATTCTTCTAAGTAGGTGAAGCGCTTCCTGCTTGTTAATTCCTAGGTGTTTGGTCAGTATCTTTTCCGTGTGTTCATATATAGTACCTGTGTTTCCGAATACCATCACATGTAGTGTTACCTTATACCCATACAGCTCTAATAATTTTACCAAAGGTGCATATTTCGTGTATTTCGTTTTTAGTGCCTCTTCCCAGCTCATTTCGTCGGTGTAAGTTACCTCAATTAGGTGTATATGCCCAGCATCTGCCATTGCTCGCTGGTGTGTGTATCCCGGCTGCTTGTTTCCTTTCTTGGTTCCTTCCAGCATTACTATGTCTACAAAATGTGGTATGGTGTCCTTTCCATGCTCCGGTGCTGGGGTGTCACAAACTCACAAACTCACAAACAAACAAAGGCAGGAACCAGGCAGGCTAGGTTTTCAATGTCAGAATTAAATTCAATAATTCATTAATGCAAGGGGCCACATTCAGCCATATCAACATATACCGTGTAAGCGTGTATGTCAGACTGCCACACTTCCACTTTTTGTGGGTACTGTTGTGCAGCCAGGGAAACATTATGTCCCTTCACAGATTAGAGCGCATATTCGGTGGACTGGTGGACTGGTGGACTGCATGATTGCTAAAAAGTCCGAAACACATTATCTGCTATATGTTATGCATCTTAAGCCTCAGAGTAAAGCACCGGGCCTCCGTACATCACCCGTAGCTTAACTTAGGGTTAAGCTTGGTGTAAAACGGGTGTGGAAGAACCCCGTTGTAACGGAAGAACCCGGCAGTCGTCTCGCTAGTGGTGATATCAGAGGTGAGTGGAGTGATAATCGACTGCGTGTCGGCTGTCGATGTCGGGTCTCGGGTGTCACAGAGTCGCGCCAGACGCGGTGTCCCCGCCCACACCGATTAAACGCGCGTTTAATCCTGAACACTGTATCGAAAATCGGACGCTTAAACGCGCGTTTAAACGTATTTCAGACCTCAACGTTTAAACGCGTCGCGCGTTTACGCGGACCCAGGCAGACAGTCTTGTCAAGGCAACAACGCTTCTGGTGAATAGTAAACTCCTCTTGGTCGAGAATGTCATCGTTGAGCTCTCTTAGCTCGGAGATCAAATTTGGACCGAGGACGTAAGAATGTCCCTCTTTCTCAGACACCTTTATCTTCTCGGCCTTAACGTCTGGCTCAGAAAGGGCGGCCTCGTCAAATAGGCTCTTCAGTCTTCCAAGCACTGATTTTCTGGTTGAGTCTATTGCTCCCGCCGTGAGCCTCTGTTGTCTGTCTCATTGTTTTAAGAAAACATGAAGTACGCAGTTGCTAGGGTTCATATAGGCCAAACGACGACGGGTCGTCGATTAACAAAGTCCGGCATGCTATGTATACATATATTTTGTATACTTTCTATCGTACCACGTTCAGGAAAGTGATAAGCAAAATAGGAGCACCCACCAAAGAAAAGGCAGGCCCTGGAAGACAATCAGCACGGTAGCAACCACCGCGGGGGGGAAAGATCAATTCGACTGCGCAAGGATGCCAAAAGCGAGTGGCCTGAATATCTCAAGCTGTGATATACGTGGGCACACCTCAGAAAGCCTCTTGATGTCAGAATGCACGTACAAAAAGCACTCCTCCTTGACGTCGCGTGGAATTGGCAAACTGTCCGGCACTTCGGACGCTGGATGTATGCTTACAGAACTCCAAATGAAATGTTGATACACTTAACGGACCTTATTGGCATAGCAACTCTGCACGAGATGTACGATCGACTGTCATACATGACATAACAATAATCACCGTACGGGATGTGACAAACGAGTGCGGGATGTAACAAACGAGTACGCGGGATGTAACAAACGAGTACGCGGGATGTAACAAACGAGTACGCGGGATGTAACAAACGAGTACGGGAAGCAACAAACGCATCGTATCCACCCTTGGACGAAAACGAACAACGAGAAAATGTAAATGACACACGTTGCAGTAATATATAAACGTGTACAACCCATACAATAAAGTACGCATACCTCTCGTGCAAAGAGTAAAAATCCAACCCACCCACCCGGCAAGGATCCGGGCAGTGGAGGTAAGCAAAAAAATGCCACAAAAAAATACCATGTGTATAAACAATAATAATTGTAAGGACGAGGATACCATCAAGAGGAACCCAATATCCAGTGGAATTCTGCCCTCACACTTCAGATATGCCACCCATCATAAAATATGATAGGAATATAAAGAAGTAGTCAATACAAAAGAGGTAAGGCCATATATCCCAACAAGAGATACAACTCACAAATCACGCCAAAATAACGGGTGTCGTGCCTTAATAAAACGGGCACGGCGTGCAGCATGCTTCTCAGCCCGTGCTCTCTCACGCAAAAACCGTTGTGTGTCAATCGATATATCATGATCATCTGATCTGTTTGCAGTATGCTGTTCTAAAGATAACCAACGAATGTTGCACAGAGAATAGTGTAATTAAAAATCAACCCTGGCTTACCACAACGCACTTACCGTGTATAGTGTAATGAAGAGTTTTTTTCGGTCAACACAGCATGCAGCATTAGAATGTGAATACCCAGGCTTATGCACATGGAATAGTGTAAATGCATGAACAAATACAAAGAATGCAAAAGGGTCCCAAGCGTGTTCATTAAAAACATCAGGAGCATATAAACCCAAAAATGCAGGATCGGTTACGATATCCGAAGCATTACCATTAGTAAAATGAATGCGTTGAAGCAAGTTGCTATAATTATTGCAATAAGGATGTTTAATATTAATAGCAATATGATTAGCAGCACTACGGCCAACACCTTTAAATACCAAAGCTGGCATATTGACCACCGGTGTAGAAATGCGCATATGTATATATATATATATATGCGCGCTGCTCGAGAAAACCTCTGAACATTTTTTAAATAATAAGACCCTTCCATGAAGGATCAAACGTGTGAGGCCGAACTCACCCAGAGTTTAAAACCTTATACAATGACACCTCCTCTCGCTACGGTCCGTCATACCCTGAGTTATGTGACGCAGCACCTATTGCTCAGCTAGCTGCAATGTGTCACATTTATGGGTGCAGAAGCCAATTTTATTGAATGTGGTAGTTTCAAGTCGAAGTCGTGAATTGATCCATGGGATGTTCCGTAAAGCCATGATCAACCACCGTTCCGCAAATCCGTGACTCGATACGTGGCACTTGTGGTTTAGCCAATGTATCCCTACCTAGGTCATCAGTGCTGACGGATCTGAAGATCGTGATAATCGATAGTTTAAGTTTGATATAGATATCGCAGTTTAAGAATTACAATCTATCGATTTCGATGTCCCAAAGGATATTCATAAAAAATATATTGATAAGGTACCAACACGTTCCCAATTAATTGATGAATCGGAATATCGTACCAACCGATTATATTGCGTATAGTTCATAATACAAGAGTCGTATAACATGCAAAATTGAACAACCTGCACATTTTGTTTTGTCAAAGTACAACCTCTATGATCTGAACGCTTTGTATGTTGGGTTCACACCGTTTTCCAGATATCCACCCAAGCACATGTTTTCATTGCAGCCCCTTTTTTCAATAATGACGGTGTCAATGAATCAGTAAACTCTTTGGCGAAATGTACAACAGTTCGCACCTGGACGGGTATTTGCAATTGATGCGTGCTCATGCAATTGCCAATGCAGGCCATGCATTATGAAATAACAAAGGTATGTAGTGACCAATGGTCTCCCAAAATCGATCACAGTTACTCAAAACTTCCAGCATCGCATACTGCACTAAGACCGTTCAGCCATTGTAAGTTTCTCCAGCCATCACACGATTACCGCGGACTTTACAGAATTGGGTCCACTCACACGCATGACATGCCTGTGAAAGATTTCTGTTGAAACAAAACAGCAGCTGAATGGAAAGCTCAATCACACAAAATCATCATCCTCATGTAAATATTTTACTTAATATCATGTTGATTTAACGGGACGGGACGAAGCAAAGTAGCAGGAGAAATGATCATCAAAACATTGGAATATTCTTCCTCTAGCTATGTACATGTATGCAATACCTCGATGCATGCTTGATGACGCATAGCGAATCACCACCCAACAAACTGCCGCAACTCTATATTTTAACCGGGAACGGACGTGTGTCATGGAGATGATGAATGCCCTTGTTGCTGTTGTACCGACGAGATTCATGAGCTTGTTCGTGCCCGAGGTCTCCACAGCCACGCTTCTCAAGGGCTCGCATTCGGCCCTCTAGCTCATGGTCTGCGGGGCCATTTGCCGTCTGCCGCACAACACAGAAGAGGGAGCAGCATATTTGTTATCATACATGAGCCTCAGCCAGTCTCTTCAACTGAGCTTACAACACTATGAAGGGAGGCAACGCTCATGCATTTTCGACACATGCCAGGTAAAAACTCCGTTTAAAGGTCATGAATAAAAATATATGTACAGCTCTAGCTACCATCTCACCAAACACTGAAGGGGGAGACTCATTCTTCCGGCTTCTGTTCTGGTATGGACATCTCGTACAGTAAGAGACACCACAATTTATATGTAAAATGCTCTGTCACAAAGAAAGGCTTCATTGATATCTATAAGTATCGCCAGATGTTTGAAAAGCCAATGTTTGCACTTCGAGTCCAGAGAAGGGTCTCTTCTCAGCATTACTAAAAAAATTGTGGGCAGGTTTTTTGTGGCTTGAGGGGGGAGTGCCACAATATTTTGAGTGTCCACACCTTGTTGAAAGCTCTTGTGTCTGGATGTTCCCGATGCGCTTTACCCGTCCGCTTCCATGTCTCCATGTCCTGTCCCGGCTTGTCAAATTTGTATGCCGGAGTGAGGGGGTTTGTAGCCTCCTGACGCCATTTCGGCACCGGCCAAGGTCCCTGCTACCAGCAAGCCCCAACTTCCTGTCACTGCACGCAGGCCCTGCGGCTGTAACATTGTTTAGGATACTAAACACCTATGAACCAGCAAGTGGACACATCCTCACTCATTGAGCCTATCCATCACTCACAGGTATGCGAGTAATTTCGCAGTGTGTTGAGAGTAAAGTCAACGCGACTCCACGGATTAGACTCAGCAACTACCACAGTGTTGATGAGTAAATAACACCACCCTAAAAGAAAAGGCGCCAAGGAAAAGGATCCCTGCACCAAGAAACACACTGGCAGCTGAAATCACAGAGAGTGGAGGTTGACAAAACTACACTGACAGCTGAAATCGCAGAAAGTGGAGGCTGAGATAGTGGACCACGAGCCCCCCCTGGATAAGATGGTGGACCACGAGCCCCCCCTGGCTAAGATAGT
>LGRX02016853.1:0-16275 GCA_001247695.2 Cymbomonas tetramitiformis | reverse complement strand
GCTAAGATAGTGAACCACGAGCCCCCCCTGGCTAAGGATGCTCCTGAAGTCGGGCCAGCTTTCAGGGACACTAGCCAAAGTCGGACATCGGCATCAGCAGTCCAGCTAGCCACGTCAGCCGATCACCCAGAGTCTGAGAATGGCGCACCGTGTCGATCGCCTCTCGCGCATCCTTCCGTGGATTGTGCATCAGGCCTTGCGTCTTGGACTTCTCCCTGTGCACGTCGCTATAGTCCAGCGTGTACTTTCCCGTGTTGGAGTGTCCATTCTGCAGAGAGCCACGGCGCGGTCAATCGCGGAACCAAGGCAACCCACGGAGTTCACAGCCGACCAGACAGGCCTTTCTGGCACACAGGAAATCCAGCATTCGCATGCATGCGCAGTGCTGACCTCTGGCCTTGCTGCCACTCACCTGCCTGGCGTACAAGGGCACCGGCATCGAACCGGGCAGGTCCGAGTTGTCCAAGCGACTTCGGGAAGACGTTCTGTTCTCCAGGCGTTGGGCTGTCAGGGGATGATGGGCGGAGGCGAGACCGTGCACAGAGTACTGTTGTGACACCAGCCAACAGCCCCTTCCCTCGGCGTTATGTTCGGGCTGAGGCTGACAGAGGGTGCCACGTGAGACACAACGGCATACTCGGCAGCCGAAGGCAGGGAGGACTGGGTAGGCCAAAGCAAGCCTCGTACCGAGGGCGGCGCGGTCAGGTTGTCTTGGATGGGATTTCCTTTGGGGAGGTGATAGATGGGCGCGTTGGGATCCACTTTCCGCTGTGATTCGAAGTTGTTCTGGATGCCGTTGGGCAGCACCCGAGGGCCCATCGCATGACCCTGCGCACCAACCATCAGCAGCCAGTGACCTTCATCCGGACTTCCCTGGAGAGCTCAACCAAGAATGGAGCAAAACGAACAGAGGCAGGAGGGCACACATATCGGTTTTGAGGACGAGCTCCGTCAATGTCATTCACTTGAAAAAGGTAGTCCACTTCCCTGCATGCACATGGTAGCACCAGTCACGTACACGCCAAGGACACTGCTCCAGTCCCGTGGGCGCCATGGAAATATGGACGAAAAGAAAATAGCTCAAACCCAGTGGGTGCCGTGGAGTGGGGGTCATGTGCAGTCCCGTGGTTGCCGTGGACTGGGGGTCATGTCCCGTGGTTGCCGTGGAGTGGGGGTCATGTGCAGTCTAGTGGTTGCCGTGGAGTGGGGGTCATGTGCAGTCTAGTGGGTGCCGTGGAGTGGGGGTCACGTGCAGTCTAGTGGGTGCCGTGGACTGGGGGTCATGTGCAGTCTAGTGGTAGCCGTGGACTGGGGGTCATGTGCAGTCCCGTGGGTGCCGTCCTGGAGTAAGCTACCATGCACGACCTGGAGTAAGCTATAGGCCGGTGAGCGACGTGGCCCGGTGACAGCTCCAGTTTATCGGGCACCGTAAACTCGCGCACGTGGACAGGTGTGAGCTCCAGTCCACTGGGCGCCGTGCACTGGACTGGGACACGTGGACGTGGACGTGGACAGGTGTCAACTGAGGTCATTTGGGCGCCGTGGCCTGGGGCAGCTGCGCAAATGTGAGCTCCTGTGCGGTGGGCGTCGTGGCTTGGGGCTAGTGGACGGTTCGTGAGGTATTCACTGCTATAGAACCAAACAGCTTTGACAGCAGGAGAGATGAGCGCAGTGCGCAGTGCGGCGCTTCAGTTGCAAGCTTGCAAGCTTGATAGTGAGGAAGTGGCACCTGCCCGCCCCAGCCGGGAGAAAAAGTCAGGGCAAACCTCTGTTTTCGAGCTGGCGGCTTTTCCCGTTCGATGGGCAGCGCCCCAACTCTCCCCGTACCCTCTGCATACCACTGCGGTGACCCCCTTCCCCAACGTATCTTTGTCAATATAGCACTCCCGCATCGAGGACCGCGCACATTCATTTGTCATGAGGCAGCGGCACGGTTTCGCTCCGCATGAGTGAATCGCAATAACTAGCGGGGTATGCGTTTCCGTTGGGAGACGGCCTGTAGAAATTCGTTTTTCTTGCCTGGGCTCACTTGGAGATGCGGTGAAAGCTAAACGACAGTCACCGCAAGCGTCAATAGTCAGCCATTCTCGTCACCAGATGAGCACAACACCGAGATCGCAAGCCTATAAAGGATGGAAGCACTGTAGATGCTGTGGCAACCAGCAGAATTTGCTTGCCGACAGGCGAAGCACTGTGGAGAACGTCGCAAATCGCGGAGGTTGCGCGTCAACATGCAAATAAAAACGAGCGACGTTGATATCAGGAATCGGTTGAGACGGTAGGCATCTTTTTCAGTTGCAACAGCGAGCTCACCCGTGTGGTGGTCTTGAAGTGCGTGGTGGCGTGAGAGCCCTTCTCCATGGTGGGCCGTCGGGTATCGTCTACCAGACTGGCAGCGTGGCACAGGTGCGTCAGATAGAAGCCAAAGGGATATTTCTTGGCACATTCAGACTTACATCATATCTACTCTACCGTGCGAGAAGAAAAACGACCGTAAACATAGGTAGCACGTCTCCCTATTCGTGTACGGCCCACTGCGGATGCAATTTTAGGGGGGAAAAACAGATAAAACTCGTTTTCCTGTGAAAAAGACCAAGAACGTCGAAGTGCCTCACTGAAATTCGGGGACAGAGGATGAGAACTATAGAATAGCTAACTGCAGAATAGCCGAAGAATCCTTGGTGGCAGGCGGCTTACAGGGCGTACGGCAGGTAGGGCGAGGTCACCAGGGCAACGCTAAAGGTGTGCTGAGGAAAGCGACTAAGCTTACTTGGTGAAGTGATTCTCAGTGAAAATATTATGTTGAATAAAAACTGTCTGTGCTCGTGCAGATGCTTTCTTCGGCAAGTCTCCAGATGCTGTTGGTGGGCGCAGTATCTGATGCACATAATTACCTGTCCACGTAGGACGGACGCCCCGCCGCAGGCATCGAAGCAGGGTCCAAAGGCATGATTCAGGAATTCTGTTCCGCTTGGTTGGACTAAAATACAGCGGCGTTCAGGTTTGGGCTACCCGAGAGCGCGAAAACTTAGAAGTCAGAATCCTTCTTAGCCTCAAATAAAGCAAGCCCAAGGTACTGGTGCACACGATGCAGCTTGAAGTGAGATGCCAAACTTCTGAATATGAAATTACAACATGCGTAAATCTGATCCAAGAGCACGGTGGCTATGGACGTGAAATTCCTGCGCTGGTGGAAAAGAGGAATTCCCCTCAATAATGTTGAATAACTTACACCACCAGTTGCGAGGGCAAGAGTGTTGTTAATTTTAACTTGGCAGATGACACTTCTCTTGGACTGACGCTTTGGTTTGCGTTGCGTTGCGTTGCGTCGTTGCGTTGCGTTGCGTTGCGTTGGTTGCATCATTCGATCGGATGTCATGCGGTCATCACTCCCGTCTTCCCGACGCGACGCGACGCGACGCGACGTGAGATCCTGACGATGACGCGTGAGGCCCGTCCTTAAATCTGTGCGTAGCGTTTTACAGTTTTCCAACCAGTCAAATCGCTGCGATCAAAAGTTACGCGACGCGACGAAATTTCATTTTACCCAAACCAGATTTAAGGACGGGACTGAGTCCGATGTATACATTCCGTTGGTCGTCGAATATTCGGTTTTGATGCCGATTTTCGATCAACGACGCGTTATGTCATTCGTGTCATGTCACGATTGAAGCCTGAAGATGCTGCGCTGCCTTCACAGTGAGGAAAAGACTTTCGCTCTTTTCGCAGTCTAAAACACTCCCGGCAGGCTGCGGTTTCCAGCGAAAAAGTGCCCCGCACTGCGGAGATATAATGCACAATGCTAACGCACTCGTCGTTATGCATTGCGTAATATATCAGTGTGTCAAAATGAGTGTTCATAAGAGAAAGTTCCACTCCGCGTCACGGATGATGCTCATAATAATAATAATAATAATAAAACATTTACGCTAGCAAAGGGGACAAAGTCCTGAGAGTGCGGTATCCCTTGCAAAGCAGGCTAGTGAAAACACCAGGGGCTACTCCCTCTGCTATAGCGCGCCCACAAAGGGGCTCAACCCACTTTTCAGCAGGGTGACATCTAGAGAAAAGGCTAAGTGCTAGGCAAAAAACTCTAGACCAAAGATGGAGAAGCAGCCATGGCCGGGTGAGTGGAGGGGTGGTTGAATCTGGGCGGTGGGGAGAGAAGTCGGAGAATTAAGGGGGTTTTGGAGACGTTGAGGAAGGGGTCGGGGTGGGCGGGGGGAGAGGGGGTGGCGGGGAGGGGAGGGGGGGGACGGCCCTCCCCTTGGGGACACGGGACCATCTTTGTTACGGCTATGTAAACAAGCGCCGTAATATATTATCAATATACAAAATAAACACTGCAAAGTGGAACAGCAATGCAAGTGTACGGATGAGCGGGTTTGTGATTGCAGTCTCTCTAAGAAGATCTGCTGAAGCACAACGCTTCCTCACTTTTGTACCTAACGTCTCCCATCATCTTAGATGGTACCGCCATTGGGTTGTGAACCCGAGACGTAGGTTGAACGACCAGCATGGTAATAACGACTAGTTCGTTCATGCTGCGCATGCGAGTTCCGCGCATGCTGAAAGCCAAGATGGTTCTTGTTTGTATTCAAGATGTATCTTTGCTTCGCCATCTTCGAGTTCGACATACGAACTCTCGATGACAGGGATGCCTGATGATATGACATTATCATCTGGCGACATGTACAGTCATCGTTGACCGTACTGACGACTGTCATAAATATATGACGCGACTCGACATGTACAATCATGGTCGACCATACTGTCGACTGTCATAATAATATATGACATGACATGGTATGACATGTCTGACAGGTATGACACGTATGACATGTATGACACATATGTCATCGGTCATGACCCTGACAGATCTCCTCTCTTAAAAGAGTTGTGACCTCACAACGGGCATACCTTTGTATATGTCTATGATGTCTTTGTTGTTGTCGCTTCTTGCTGGTACCAGTCTTCTTACACCGATTTGAGGCGTCCCTCATGGTGTTTTTAGGTTATTGGGGGGAACTGAGTCCACTTTAGTCCCTCACCTTAGGCATTTAGCCCTACAGTTCTTAGGATGTAGCCCACCTTTCCGGAAATCGTATCGTATTTCAGAGTGACGTTCCAAGGTTCAATGAAGAGCGTTTTCGTGATACAGATTGACGCTGGATTACTGATTGATCCACACGTTATCATGTATGTACTAGACGATTCAAAGCATCCGAAGTCTACGTTACGGATTATTTGCGCTAGCCGTCGGCAGGGATGAAGCATCCGACGAGCTAGAGCTATGCTACCCTAGCACTCCGTCATCAACGCCTTTTGCAAAGCTTGAAAGTCGCACAAGTCGAGGTAAAATATGCAGGTACACAGGAATAGACTCGAAATTCGGAAACGCGTAATTTTTTTAAAACACGAAATGATTTCAATTTCCAAAAAGAGAAACACCCCTTGCGCGTTTCGTTTTTTCGCTATATTCCCGCGAAGTTGCCTTAAACTAACGCCCGACTCACAGACTAAATAAACTACCGGAGCTAAACTGCCTGAAACTAGTCCTCGGAGGAAGCTCAGAGCGTGCGCCGTAAGAAAACATTTTCAAAAAACATCATTTCCGTAAAAATTACTCGCCGCCACGTGGCGGTGGTGTGTATACAGAGTACTCGCGTCCAGAACGCATGTCAGGCGCGGGCGATTTTCGGCGTTAACAATCACTAAATTGGAGTGCCATAACTGAAAATGACGTTCGCATTTCGATGACGGGGTAGGTGCGATGTGTAGCATTTGCTGGATTCAGTGACCCGTAGGTCATAACTTATCTGACTCCCGTTAGCTGTACCAGTACTCGTACAGTACTAGGTGACAGATCCCTAGGTCACAGACACCTTATATTCGTTTATCTTTATAATCAGTACACACTTGTATGAAAACTATTCAGTGACCGCTCCGATATAATACGTTATATTATATCTCACAGGTTATGGGGTATTACCCCGCTTTTATCACTGCTGACTTTGCCATGATTGGCTAAGTTTTTCCGCTTGGCGGGGCGTTGGGGCCTCGCGAGGTGTTGAATTGGCCACTTTAGGGCGTGCGGTGTGCACCATGTTGCGGTGAGATTTCGAGTTGGGACTTTCGGCGACTTCTTCGAGTGTCCGCGTTGGATTTTGTTTTAGACTGAGCTTGATCACCTTTGTCAACATCTCCTTGGCCGTCGCGTGTTCGACTTCGTTGATTTCGTTCGACCCCTTCTTCTCCTTACTCCGCAATTGCATTACGGTCGCCCGCCACCTTACAATTTGACACTCGCCTTTTCCCCAACCCCCCTCCTATAGGAATTCATTCTGATGACTTCATCCTCAGTTGGAACACCGGCCATGGGCGCTAGAATGCGCCTAGATTCAATTTTTGCTAGGAACGTGGGTGCTCGCTATAAGAGCACCCCGCAGTCAGCGAATGTCGCGCTCGCTGCTGCTGACAGAACACGTAGCAATGCCGTTTTGCAATCGTCTTGGGACATTGACGTTGTGAAGCGTGTTGCGAAGGACACCTTAGGTACTAAGGCGTCCTCATTTTCCGGAAGTGAACCTCATCGACAACTTCTTTGGGATTCCTTGGTTACTGCCTTGGAGGCATCGTTTGTCAACAAGGACAGCGCCAACGAAGACATCTTTGACCTCGTGGACGTCACCAAGGAGGTTCACCCGATCTTCAACGACATTTTACTTCGTGCGTTAGTCTCTTTGACAACGCCACACTCTCCAGCTCGAAGGTGGGTTGACGCTTCCGCTCGGATCTCTCCGCGCGACGGGAAGCGTGCCCTTCTAGAAATCACCAAGCGGCTGCTGCCGCCTGGGCATCGGCCGCTCCGCCACCACGAAGAGCTCTTAAGCATTTCTTTTGGTTCGTCTGTTGACCCAGAGCCTTTAGTGGCCCAATTTGACGAATGTCTTAAGGCTATCGCGGCTAGCGGAGCGGGTCCCCTAGATGACGAAGCAGCCAAAAGGCAGCTCCTAGCAGCGCTGGACGCCGAATTTTACAAGGAGGTAATCACCCCGCTCCGCCTGGACACCGAGTTGGCGAAGGTGAGCATCGAGGAGGTGTACACTCACGTTCTAGAGGTGTGGTGGTGTGCGAACCCTAATGGCCCTCCCACCCGCCACAAGACAGCCGCGCCTGTCCCGACGCACACGCCTCTCGGATTGGCTTACGCAGGTGACGGACAGGGTGACATCTCGGACTTCCTCGAGGAGTTCGCTCGTATCATTGGTGAGGCCTCTACCCTACTCACCTCCCTCCGTCATGACGAGCGCGGATTGCACCCGACACACCGCCGCCACGGAGTGATTTTCACCGTAGGCATGGGGGCGGTGGTGTAAAATTTCCACCGTCCAAGTGGCGCGACGAACGAAACCGTCGGACCGACGGTAAGTTTCACGGACGTAATCGTCACGTGGGATGGAAGCAACGCTTCGCGGCATCCCCGCTCCCGAAGGGCGGGAATTGGCCTCAAGGCATGAAGCCGCAGGGTGCAAGGAGCATTTCTTTTCACTCCGCATCCTCGGCCTTCGTTCAGGAGTGCCCCCTCTGCCCTGGGCACTTTCATAACACGGCACGTTGCCCTGAGGTGTGTGGTTCGTGCGATGTGGACCTACGGGATGCCGCCATGGACCTTGACGAGGTGGTTTCGGCCTTCCAGACCGCCTTCGACAACGAGAACGACGAGGACTTCGCTGACCTGTGCCACGAGCACGACCAGCCACTGGTGCGTACCGATCCTGAGCCCTTCACCTATCCGGTGCGGCACGACGTGGGGCTACGTGCCCACTATGCGGGCTTGGGTCGTGGTGCTTCGGACGACGGCATGGAGAATGTACTAACAGATGCGCGGGGCGTCCTTGCGTCCCTGCGGTCTGCGGCTACGGCTGCACAGGTCGGTGGTGCTACCGACGCTGGTAAGCAACCACCGCTGCACATCGGCACTTTGTCTGTGCCGCAGGTGGTGTGCGATGCGCCACCGCCACCTGCCAATCGCGAGATCGACGCTGGACTTTACCCTGTTTCGGCATCGGACCCCGCTTCTTTCGATTCTCCTTTCGAGGAACCGCTACGAGTGTCTTTTATGGACCGGGTGATGCCCGCATGCTCTGACCCTTCCCTTCATTTGTGTTCGATTGAGCCTTCTCACGACTCGATTCACCCGGGAGAGCTTTCCATGATCGACGATGACGACGGCTCCGACAGTTATTCCTTTTCCGGAGACGAGATTCCCTCGGCCCCACCGGCTACACGGTCACGTGTCGGTGTGGCAACATTGCCAAGGGTCTCCTCTTATGCATCTCTAGCCCTGCCCGCACTCATGTGTCTTGCATGTGTGTCAGCGGTTCAGGGTTCGGTGGTGCTCGATCGAGCCCCTGAATTCACCGCAGCGGTACATCCCACTGGGGTGACTGCCAACAGTCTGCCTGCCTTGCCATACTATTTTACTTTCGGCGTTTCTTTTCCTTCTGTGGCTTCGGCAGGTTTGAATTCTGATTTTCAATTTTCGGAATTCCTGATTTTCCTCTACGAATCTTTTCCGGCCTCTGGCTTCTGGTCTTGGCTTCTGGATTATGGTTCTGGTTTCTGGTTCTGGACACTGGTCTCTGGACTCTGGTTCTGGATTATGACTTCTGGACTCTGGTTCTGGTTGAACTTCTTTGACACTAACAACTTCTTCAACTCTGGTGAACTCTGCAACTTTGTGGACCACTTTCAAAGTGGCTGAGTATCTGCACAATTGAGCTGTAGGAACTTAGCTTGCAAGCAGTATCCTAGCAGCAGTTTTAGGAAGGGACCGCCCTGGCTAAAGCACAGGCCTCCCTCTAGCAGTTTCCAGCTCTTAGCTGTTTGTTGTTTCGGAACAATTTGCTTTGTCTGTGCTCCGCTCTCTGCCACCTGTAACAGCACTATGTACAGTCACAGGGTGGTGTGCTGGATTCAGTGACCCGTAGGTCATAACTTATCTGACTCCCGTTAGCTGTACCAGTACTCGTACAGTACTAGGTGACAGATCCCTAGGTCACAGACACCTTATATTCGTTTATCTTTATAATCAGTACACACTTGTATGAAAACTATTCAGTGACCGCTCCGATATAATACGTTATATTATATCTCACAGCATTAGCAGTTTTTTTCACAGATATTGGTACCCGCATATGCGTATCTGTGTAAGGGTATGATTTACACAAGGCTCACTACACCTTAGCAAGGAAGGATCAATTCCTGCTCCTGTCATATCAATTTGATGCAGGGTAAAAAATGTTAGGGATATAACCCTGCAGTTCTCGGGTTGCAGCCCATTGCACCGAAGGCGCATCGCAGTTCTTGGGATGCAGCCCTGCAGTTCTTGGGATGCAGCCCTGATATATTTATACGACCGATGGATGAAAACCTCTTGGGTACATGTTTCCACGGCCTGATTATTATTAGGTCGGCAATTATTGGCAAAAGTCATTGGCTATCAGCTTTTGACTCAGAAGCCACAATGTTATAGAAGCTGCGACCTATTGTGATCATATGCGGCAGTTATGCCTTCAGCATACGTAGACAATATGATTATGTGGAACTTATAATCCCACTTAAGTTGCATCATGATAAATTTATCCAGGTGTTAACAAATGTTCAGGATTTGATAAGGGGTTGACGCCCCACAAGCCAAAGGTCACTGTCTCATAAGGCTCGCCTCAAGTGTGCGGCTTTGAGGATTAGCGTCCTGGCGAGGCACAGTCATGATGCTTCCTAGTCCAAAGAGCTGGAAATGAGAGTGCTCAAGATATCCAAAGACAGGAAGGCTTTTGGTTGGCCAGTGTTACTGTCAAGATGCTTAACCTTGATGGAATGGCATTCGGATACAAACTGTGCAACCATGCATGCGACTTATGCATTGGTGTATGACTTTGATGAATTGCCTCTTGTCATGAACCTGGAAGGAATGACGGGCAAATAGCTAGAGTGGCGGATTTATTCACTCGGCTTTGCTGTCTATGAAATTCGATGCCTGATGGCACAACTGGCAATCCTTTGCTCAGATGCTTTCCTTAAGACATTGGCAACAACTTGTGTGCCAGCTTCTCTAGATTTGGGGAGAAACCATGGAGGTGGATCAACAATTTATCAATCAAAACACATGTATCAAGGTTGATTCATCGAATCCTTCAACTCTTGAATTTCGACAATCAGCATCTCAGGCTGTTGACGTCAAAGTGATGGTCGTAAGCTTACAATATAGCTTATTCACATTTGAAAAACCATCGTTCTCCTATGTCAGTGCCCCTACAATGATAGAGCCGGAGAAATGTGCATTTATGATTTCTTCATAATGAACTTTATGTGTCAATAAGTCAAATAAGACTTCGTTTGATGTTTCGATCGGCATGATGTACCGTGCCATCAATTTTATGGCTGCTATACACAGATGCTGGAACTTTTGATAAGATCTTTAATTTTCCAAGCAAAATCACAATGATGTAAGGTGTGGCAGCTGTATGAAAATGAATGAATCTATACTCTTCCTCCCCCTCGCAAAAAGAGATGTATCAAACCAATCAGATGGTGATGGAGGATGTTATTCAATCATTATGTTATGCGAATCAGACTGAGATTACTCATCGAATGCTTTAGAGGTAACAATGTCAATCTGAACATTGATTCTCTCTACGTCATATTGGCAATATGCCTGACGTTTTTGAATGTGGCTAATGCCAGATGATGTCAAATGCAGTTGTTGGGTTGCAGCTTACATACATTTGTCAATTCAGGGTCACTATAGTGTGCCCAACTTAGACAATGTTCTGGAAAATGATTGTCATGATGAACAAAGAAATCAGTGATGGAGAGTTACCGAAGTTTAACTTTGGTATCGAAGCTAATGGAGAGTCAATCAAGAAGTGTCCGTAATGACAACAACTTACTACGAGTTGTATTTTCGTAGTTGATGGATGGCTGACATGTCATTTTATTATGAATGGAACATGGCATTGCCTAGTGATATGTGTATATTCTTCAGCACATGATCATTTATCTCAATGGTGCCCATTTTATTTTTGGGCAGACACTATTCAGAGACTTGTTATGATAAAGAAATATGAATGATGAATGTGTCATTTCAATCCGATAGAATTGTGACTTGTTTTATGACTATAAAATTTCTGTCACTTTCCAGAATGCTTGTCTTATGTGCCAAAATGTTATGAAATTACAAATATGGTGTCAATCAATATGTGGATGGTTTATACCATTGTATGCTATTCCACAAATAAGTAATGATGTCAGAGTGAAAACTTTGGACAATTGCAACTCAGTACAAATTTGAGTGCATTCAAGCCCACTTAAATGTTCAGAATCTGAATCTAATGTACTTTTCTAGCTAGAGCTACCATTGACTATCCAACATCCACTGAGGACATTGTTTCTTACGTCTTTTGGCATCACGCTCAGCGTTTTTCTTATTCTGCAAGCGCCTCTTTGCTACTGCTACATCCGGAACGTTGTACCAGCTACGAAACTTGTTGGTAACTTCATCTTCTGAGCTTTCTTCATCCAAAAGCAAAACTGGCTTCAACATGTCTTGTTCTTTCATCGAGGACGAATCACACAGGGATGCAGCAGACCTGCAACATGAGAAGAAAATAAACAGCAAGAAAGTCACTATGCAAAATCACCACTGAAGGAGATGACTTTCATCATAGGGTGGTATATTGGTTGTTTCATATGACACATAGAAGATATGAATAATTCGAAGAGAATTTTGGGATAAATATCCTGGATTGGCTGTGCTTGATTGCTCTATGCCCAAGAATGACCGAAGAGATTGCTTGCCATTTTTCAGCCATATAGCGTGGAGGCTGCTTAACAACGGTTGGGTCATAAGCTAAATAGCTATGCAGCTATGTCGGAGGCTGAATAGCCATGATTGCACAGACTCTGTCTTTTATGATGAATATACCTCTGAGAAATAACGACCATATCGCAAAAATGAGACACGCGGGCGTAAATGAGAAAAAAATGAGAAAGCATTAAATTGTCTGCCAAATTGGTTTTTGGGGTTCTGAATGACAAATATGAGGGTTAATTTGAATAGTCCTTGAAGGAATTTCGAAAAATCTGGTTTTTGACTCTTCAAAGTAGCCACGCGAGTCACGCGTGCGGCAAGAAAACGGGAAAGGTGGAAGTATCGTGTTAGGTGTGGAAAGTTATGATTTTGCCTTATGTTTGTGAACGAAATGTTAGATTTTTGCACTATTAGAATATGTAATATTTTGACATTTCCAAAAATGCAACTATTTGCTTACATGGGAGAGATCCAGCAGATTTATGGCCCATTTTAGGGTGTTTGGAGGGTCACGTACTAAAATTCTTCTCATCGGGCGAAAGTGAGCAGCAAAGGAGATATTTTCAAAAGCTATTGTGCTGGAAAAGTTGTTCGGGAGTGAAACCAACCAGGGGTGATGCTCCCTCAGGCTTCATGTGACCCAACATGGGCATTCAGCGGGTAAATTTGCCCTGAACAGGCTATTCCAGCACGATTCTCGGCAGCTAAGAAGACCGGTTAACTGTATTATTTCGCGGGAAACATTAAAATACGTCAGAGGCAAAATATCCCGCGGCAGGTGTTCCTACAGGTGTGCTGCACATGGATATATCGGGGCGTCCAAGGTTCAGGGTTTTAGGGTATATGTTGGAGGAGTCGTAACCGGAGGTCGTTTGCACACACCTGCGTTCGTGACATAGAACCACAACCCGCACCTTAGACTACCTACACCAGTATGGCCAATATTGGAATATTGCAGTATTGGATATGGCCTTTCGATACTTTTACGTTTCGCGACTGCCAGTTACAACAAGCCCAATGGGTTCCTGAAGACCCTTTAATTCTCCGCTTGTGGCAGCAAGCGCGGGAACAAGCAGACGAAGACTGGGAGGACTTCGGGCAACATGCAGTTAATCTCAGGACCTATCACTGGTGGAGTTTTTGGCCGATGTACGTCCACGGCCGTAGATCCAGCGAAAGGTTCGGTGTGAGGCATCTCGTGTACTGGTATGAGGGCGGGTGGATCTACCACCGATACTCAGATTTGGAGTGGCGGGCCTGGCGAAATAGAAACCGCTACAGCGAAACAACGCACGGTGCCCTGACAGAGCTGGAAAGCGATCTGCTGCAAGAAGATGATAGGAGATGCGCAGTTTGCGGGCGTATGTTAAGAACCTGCACCCTGGCGCGCATATTTGATGCTAGCGCGTGCAATGAGGAGACGTATGCTTGGTAGCTAACACTTATGTCACGTGACTGTACACAAATAAACCGTATATTTACATGTATGAAAAACAATAAGTTTCACGCCGTGTTGCCATTGTAATCTAGTGTGCGTGCCACGAGGAATGAATGAGGCTGTGTTGCTTACCTTCACCTGTCCAACGCCTCGGAGGCCAAGTTTTCCCTGGCCACCTTCAGAAGTTCTGCCTTTTCAGGTCCTCCTGGAACTCCGCCGACAGCAGGTTTGCCAGGAGGTTCGTCCCAGCAAGTCAGGATCTCGCTCGCATCGAAGTCGTACCAACCTGTCACTTTCGGAGCGGCTCTCCGGAAGGCGTTCTCCGCGAACAAGCTGTTCAAGTCAGAGAAGGTTTTGCTTGTTCTCCTTGTTCTCGGCATAAGCAGAGGCGCACATGGAAGCCAAAACCCCCACTTCACTCTGTTCGTGTTCAGATCCACCTCCAAGACCTCCACGAAATGCATGGGCATGGACACGGCGTTGTTCCCAGGCATGCGGATAGTAAAGCTGCAGCCGTCGTTGCCCGCGGCCACCGTAACTGCGAAACTTTTGCCCGCACTCTTCGCCAGCATGTCGATGGTGTAGTCCGTAGGAAGGTTACGGTAGGCCAACGGTATGTCGTCGTCCGGGTCGTCCGAGTCGTCCTCGTCGTCCTCGTCGTCCTCGTCCATCGAGACGCCTGCGAACTGTCCAGTGGCCGCCTCCGGGCGATGCGCGTTCTCCACCTGCTCCGCAATCTGATTTGCATCCTCGAAAAAGCAATCGTCGTCAGGAGCGAAGCTGTCCGTTATAAGGGCGCCTGTCGGACCGATCACAGAGGCCGCTCGGAATAGCACTCGTCCCTTTTCACGACCCCGCGCTTGTCGAGACTTCCCGGGTGGAGACTTGCTCCCTGGGGACGCCTTTGCCAATGGCGAACTGCGTGCACGCTTGTCGCTTGGAGCTCGTGCTTGATCTCCCTGTGGCGCTGCAGGAGCAGGGCATCCTCGGCCACCTGCGCCTGGCCCTCGTGCTGCCGGTGCCTGTGGTCGAGTAGGCATAGCTTCGTTGGTTTGCGGGCCTCGCGCAGCAGCTCCTTCTCGTCTTGCCTGTGTAGTGGCTGTTACAGCCCCGAGTGATGGCGCCGCCCGCGCAGCTCCGCCGGCTTCGGAAGTTCTTGCAGGCAAGGCCTGCTCCGTACCCGGCGACGCTTCCTCCCCGGTTTCCTCACCTGTCGTCGCTCGGCTTTTTTTTCGAAGGACTCTGAGTTGTTCGTGGTGGGCCTTTCGGGCGACATCCGTCGCTTCAAATAAGGCCTTCGCCAACGGCTCCTTGAGTGGGCGTTCAGGAAGTTCAACTCCCAGGTGGTGCAGCGCTGCTTTACACTCGGCCACCGTGTACCTGCAATGGCAGCCGACGCGTAAGACATACAGCTAAGACTCAGGTAGGCATAATACTTGCAAGACCTAACAATGAAATCGAGGTGCTCGCAACCGACCAACGGGACGAACCAAAAATCGACGGACTCGACGTCCCTCGCTTTCTCCACGCACTTGCGCACGATCTCTTGTGGAGGTTTCCGCGGAAGGTCCTTGCTTAACACGTTGCGACCATCGGATAACACTTCGAACTGTTCGGGCATCGTCCGTTCTGGCACCTCCTCCTGCACTGGCTTCTTGTGCCAGGCGTTCTCGTAAAGCTCCTTCAAATCCACAGGAGCCTGTGGGGTCGGCGTCGGTCCAGCCCAGGCATCGTAGTCCTCGGCGGTCTTGGGCAAGGGAAAGTACCCGAGCAACGTGTCCAGCGTGTCACTTGGAATACGGTAGTGGATGTAGTCGCACATGCGACTGAAAGCAGTGCGAGTTTTTCTCTCTTCCTTCGGGTCTAGCGGCTTCACCCCTTCTAACGTGGGGCTGCTGTCGAAAGCTGGGTAAGTTTTCATTACCTCCAGGCCCTTACGGAGATCCTCATCCACTCCGTCAGGCATGTGGTTTGCGTATTGTTCTCCAAACTTGTACTTCAGCCGTGTAACACCATCCACGTCCTTCTCGAAGTGCATCAGGTGTGTACGCCTGACTTTCCCAGAATAGCCTTCAAACTTTGGGTTTATGTGCGGCTCCAGCCAAGCCTTGAAGTCCAACTGTTGGCCTTGTACGTCCGTGATTTTGGTGAACTTCTTCACCGGCCAGCTTCGTAACCAGCCAATCCACGATTCCAGCGTCAACAGCCACACTCCAGATTTGCGCGCGTCTTTCCCAAATATGAACATCTTGATGAGTCCAAACCAACCGTCGCAGTCGTTATGGGTGTGCGCGACCATCAGACGGTGGAAGACAACCACGTTGTAAATATTGTAGTGCACCAACACCGCACAAAACGCGAACGTGTTCTTGTTCCAATTTTCTGAGCCACCATCCAGCTGCAAATGAAGCTCCTTCCGGAAGTAGCGCTTGCCCGCGCGACCTTGTGCGGTGTAGTGCAACAAGTTCCACAGTGTCGGTAGCAGCATGTTTGCACCCTTAGCCCCGCTCCAAGGGAGCCCAACGGAAAATAGAAGCAACGAGCCATGAAGTATCGTGAGCTGCAGGTGTAGGTTAAAGAAATGCTGTTTCTTCTCGCTGATGCCCATAACTTGATGCGGGGCATGCGGAACAACCGTGTTCTGATTTGCCGCGCCGTCCGCCGCTATGGAGTCGATCCGACCGTCAGGGTCAGAACCCTCCTTCCGCCTGAGGTCATAACACGTGCGTTGCAACCTGTGAATGTAGTCGTGTCGCGCGAAACGAGCAGAATAGGCGTCCCAGCGTGCAGGTTCGCGACCCTGTTGTCCAAGAAGCTGAGCCCTCTCTGCACCCAGATCGTCACATGTCGTGCAGATTCCGGACACCTCCACCTTCGCCCTTACCGTTATGTCTCGAGCCTTGAGCAGGGTTTTCACGTATATTTTGAAGGTTTCAGCACATACTGCCCACTGGTCCTCTGT
>LGRX02016851.1:0-21232 GCA_001247695.2 Cymbomonas tetramitiformis | reverse complement strand
CTCCTCCTCCTCCATGTCCTCATGTCCACTACCGTCATCACCATCACTATCATCACCAAAATGTGGCGGTCGCATGAATTGCCCAATGGGAGGAGGCCGAAAGCTCCTTTGACTAGGACCACCAAACTGTCCGGGTGGACGCCTCAAAAGCACATCATCACCGAGGCGCCGTACCTCCCTTCCTCCGAACCCACTTGAAGCCGTGCTGATACCGGTTTGCCACCGGTGGACTGGTGGCTGGACCGCTGGAATCCACCACGCGGCTCCAGCCCCACCTCCTTGTAAACCTTCGCCACTTCCTGCATCACCGCCACCGGATTGCCCACTTCGAGATGCACCTTGACGAGGACTACCAACCGTTGCTGGTGCCACACCCTCAGCTCGGCCTCCCACCTCCCCTCCTCCAAGCCCACTTGAATTCAAGGGGCTCGAGTTGCTACGTAGATCGCGGTCTCCCATTTGGCCTTGCGCTGAGTTTCCTTGAGTACCAAAGCGCGGTACGCTCCCGAAGCCTTCAATTCCACCTCCTCCAAATGCCACCGGAAAGCCGCTTTCACTACGACCACGAAGCGTTGCAGGTGCCTCACCCAGACTAAGGCCTCTCACCCCCCATCCTCCGAGCCCACTTGAAGCGTTGCCGAAAGCCGATTGCAAGCTTCGGGCAGCTGGAATGCGTCCAAAAGACTGAGCACTTGGGCTCTCTCCCGTTTGGCCTTGAGCGACATTTTCTTGGGGTCCAAAGAACCCCCAACCACCTCCAGCGACACCTCCTTGTAAATTTCCACCAATACAAGCACCGCCACGGGATAGCCCACTTTGAGATGCACCTTGACGAGGACCACCAACTGTTGCTGGTGCCACACCCACCGCTCGGCCTCCCACCTCCCCTCCTCCAAGCCCACTTGAATCCAAGGGGCTCGAGCGGCAACCTAGATCGCGTCCTGTAGACGGCGCGCTTGCGCGGTCTCCCATTTGGCCTTGCGCAAAGTTTCCTTGAGTACCAAAGCACGGTACGCTCCCGAAGCCTTCAACTCTACCTCCTCCAAATGCCACCGGAACGCCGCTTTCACTACGACCACGATACATTGCAGGTGCCTCAACCAGACTAAGGCCTCTCACCCCCCATCCTCCGAGCCCACTTGAAGCGTTGCCGAAAGCCGATTGCAAGCTTCGGGCAGCTGGAATGCCTCCAAAAGACTGAGCACTTGCGCTCTCTCCCGTTTGGCCTTGTGCAACATTTTCTTGGGCTCCAAAGAACCCCCAACCAGCTCCAGCCCCACCTCCTTGTAAATTTCCACCAATACCGTCACCGCCACGGGATAGCCCATTTCGAGATGCACCTTGATGAGGACCACCAACCGTTGCTGGTGCCATACCCTCATCTCCGCCTCCCACCTCCCCTCCTCCAAGCCCATTTGAATCCAAGGAGCTCGAGCCGTAACCTGTATCGCGTCCCATAGACGGCGCGCTTGCGCGGTCTCCCATTTGGCCTTGCGCTGAGTTTCCTTGTGTACCAAAGCATGGGACGCCCTGGCCGGCTTCAGGTCCACCTCCTCCAAATGCTTCGCCGGTACCTACACCGCCACCGGATTGCCCACTTCGAGATGCACCTTGACGAGAACCACCAACCGTTGCTGGTGCCACACCCTCATCTCCGCCTCCCACCTCCCCTCCTCCAAGCCCATTTGAATCCAAGGAACTCGAGCCGTAAACTAGATCCGGTCCCATAGACGGCGCGCTTGCGCGGTCTCCCATTTGGCCTTGCGCTGAGTTTCCTTGAGTACCACCGCGCGGGACGCCCCCGGCGGCTTCAAATCCACCTGCTCCAATTGCTTCGCCGGTACCTACACCGCCACTGGTTTGCCCACTTGGAGAAGCACCTTGACGAGGGCCACCAACCGTTGCGCGTGCCACACCCTCAGCTCCGCCTCCCACCTCGGTCCCAACTGAATCTGTGCGGTTCGCCTCATACCGTTCCATGGTGAACTCAATCAACTCCTTAAATCTCGGCGCATCAAAAGCGACCAGGGATTGATCCCATTCACACTCATGTATCGTGTGCGAGGCGTTGTCAATCCCCAAGGCACCTCGCATTTCCAAGTACCGGCGTGCGCGGTTGTCTTTCGGCTGCCCACCGCCCTTCTTGCCGCCGGGGGCATACCGAGTTGATTTCAACCAAGACTGGATTCGCACACTGATGGCCATAGGCCCGCGCCTCCCTCTAAAGCCAAATTCAGGACGCGCCCAAATGTTGTGCGCGACGGTTTTGTGAAATGTTGAAGTTTCATTCTCGTAATATTGCCGGGAGTGGCCCGGATGATACGCGGCCAGAAGCATCAGCACAACCGCATCCTCCTCCACCAGCCACTTGCATTCCTTGTAGGTATTATTGCCAACGGGCCTCACGTACATGCTTGCTTCGTCCGAGGATATCTGGTCAAATCGAGCCACTTCATATTGCTGCATGCTCCTGTCAAGGATTTTATCCAAGTTAGTAGTGAGAAAGAACCTACGGCTTCCACTTCAACGGTTAACACATGTTACCACATATGCTTCACGGCTAAGACCCACGCTACTAAAGTGAACGGCATATTTGCAGCGATCGATGGTGCAAATGGTGTCACCATCTTGTCGCCGCGGCAAGCATGATACCCATTATTTGCGGTAGCATGTTACCATATGCTGTCGCATAATACCAAATGCGGTTGCATGTTACCACTTACGGCGGCGGCATGTTACCACGAATGTGTCACCATCGGTCAGCACCGGCTAGCGTGTTACCCCATGCGGTAGCATGTTACAATTTACTTTCGCGTTACACCACCCGCTATTAGATGTTACCACACCAACTCTTGCGCTCACATGCATGCCTGCATGCTTGCAGCACGCAAGGTGCATGTCATCACCTTTCAACCGCCATGTGACCACCTTTCCGTTACCGTGTTACAGCAAATTAACACATGTGCTTCATGAAAACTCAGTTGGGTGGCATGGCGCCATTGAGCGGCAATGCAAACCACAGCCTCAATCACCACCATGTTAAGACACAATGATGATACATAGGAAAACGGGTGGTACCTAGAGATGGGGATGCTTCGGCAACAATCGGGTAAGTCCCGGACGGCCTGTGTGAACTCCACGGGTACCCGGTTTTTCTTCTTTGGGGAAGATGCGGCCGTGGCGCCCGCGTTCCAGTTGGCGCCGGGTGATGTCTCATCTGATTCCATAAAAACCCCAAGGTCCATCGCCGTATTCCGGGGAGGCCTGCAAACCACCGCAACCTTAATCGCGGGGTTAAAAAAATCATATTCGATTTGTCTGGCCTCCCCTAGTATGCTAGCCGTCATGTTGCCAATATAAACACCCGCCTGTACAAAGCTACCATTACGGTGAAACAGGAATGTGGTGTTGGGACGGGACTCCGGAAATAGCAAAGCATCTTCCCTACAAGCCACCACCACCACCATCGCCTTCTTAAGCCCAGCGCATATGACGGCTTGGTGCTCGGGCGAAGGCGACGGTCCCGACAGTTGGCAAATGACCGCATCAATAAGCCATGGGGTCCCCATTCCTTTGCCCACCAAACGCAATTGGGGAGTTTGGGAGTTTCGGGAGTTCGGGAGTTTTACAATGGGAGGCCCTAAAAAAATCGAAAATTTGACCGAATCTAGGGTTTAAGATTTTCCCGAGTGGAATGTAATTTTATTTAATTTTCCGGTTGATTTAGGGTTTAAGAAATATTCCTAATTTTCACGAAAGAAATCATCTTTTTCAGCCTGAATTAAGGAAGGTTTATGGGGTTTTTTGTGTTAAGAAAACATAAATTTTCCATTGAACTTGTATAATATTTCACGCATTTTTAAGCTTCAAATTTTTTTTCGAAACTCGGTAGCAAAATGAAACTTTTTACGTCTGATTTTTATGAAAAATGTTTTTGGGGGTTCATCGATGAACCCCTTTTATTTTTCCTAGTTTTATATGAATTTCGGGCCTTTTTGGGTGTTGGGGAGTTTTACAAGGGGAGGCCCTGAAAAAATCGAAAATTTGACCGAATCTAGGGTTTAAGATTTTCCCGAGTTGAATGTAATTTTATTTAATTTCCCGGTTGTTTTAGGGTTTAAGAAATATTCCTGATTTTAACTAAAAAAATCATCTTTGTCAGCCTGAATTAAGGAAAGTTTATGGGGTTTTTTGTGTTAAGAAAACAAAAAATTTCCATTGAATTTGTACCATATTTCACGCACTCTCCAGCTTCAAATTTTTTTTCGAAACTCGGTAGCAAAATCACACTTTATACGTCTGATTTTTATGAAATATGTTTTTGGGTGTTCATCGATGAACCCCTTTTATTTTTTCTAGTTTTATATGCCCTTTTTGGGGGTTTTTCTAAATTTTTTGAAATTTCTTCAAAAAACCCCGATTTCTTTGCAATTTCAGGAATATTTTATATTTATATATCACATGAAATATACAGCTTCAAATCAATATTCAAAACAAAGTTACCGGCGCGCATGTTTTGCCTCCAGAGTTTAACACGACTTCACCTTTTCTAGTGCCCTTCGCCCCATCGCCTACTCGTCTTCGTGCATTGACCAACTACGTTCTCCATTGGTTTTTCACGTGCTTTCGCGGACCACTACTAACCACAAGTCCGGGTGGCCGGCCCCCCAGTTAGGTTCAAAACATACTTCTTTCCCCGCCAAGATCCCTAACTAACTTTCACGAACTTTCGATGTTCTACTTCACGTTTGTCACTTTCATCTTCCGGTACGGCTCACTCAATCCAAGATCCCCCACATGGCGCTTCGCGCAGCAGAACACCGCGTGAGATAAATAGTGCACCGCGCTAATGAAGTTTGCACGCTTCCTCTCCACGCCGATGAAGGCGCGTCCCATGCGAAGCGCTCCAATCCCAGTGGTTCCTGCGGAACACTTAACATCTTTCAATACCCCGGCGTGTCCCTCGCGGCAAAACCAATGCATCCACAATGACACGCACCACTTCCCATGAACGGGTCCAGCACCACCATGTCGATGTCGGTTGTGTACTGCTCCACCAACAGCTCCATGAGCTCCACCTTTTTCTGTCCCACCACCAAGGTCTTGCCATGCTCTTCGCAGGGCTTACCGCCCTTCAAGCATCCCACTACGGCGCAATCGTGCTTGAAGGTATCCTGCACTTGAACAGCTTGGAAAGGTCGTGCCTGATGTTCTACCTCGGTCTGAACGATGTCCATCCTCTGCTCCTCATCCATTTCCTTCCAGCTTGGTTCCCAGCTCTCAGCCAGGTGCTTTTCCAAGGCCTTCTCAAAAGCCTTCACCTCTTGGTAACTTAGGGCACGCAAAATGTTTCCAGTCCAACAATTCAGCGGGAAATAATCAAAGTCAAGGTCCTTACATTGCTGCCCCCTGGTTTGGATGCTGGTCTTGAAGTCCAACTTCGGAGCCTCCAGCTTCCGTGCAAAAGTCGTGTACTGGTGTCCCACGGACTTTGGAGTGTTCGTGAAAGTCGCGTTGTTGCGGTTCCCCTCCGTCACGATGTACCCCGGCATTGTCTTGTACACCTGTGATCCTTCCCCCCTTTTCCCTCCCTTTAAGAAACGTAACAAAAAAACAAAAATAAAAGGGTGCCTTCAAAGCAACAAGTGTTACATCGATCCTACCGGGTGCTTCAACGCCTTCCAGCCCGCCTCCAAAGCTCGAAGGGCTTCACTGTCGCCTAAGGCACACACAATGGTGTCTCCGTCCACCTTTCCCAGATCGGCGTATTTATGAACCTCCGACATGCCATCGTTGTTCGCGCACAGCTCGTCCAACTTGACTGCGAACGCATCCCAATCCACCTTCGTGTTGTACCCGGTCTTGCTCTCATGGCCCCACGGAACATCCGTGATGACCGCCGCCACACAAAACTTATCTTCCGCCGCGTTGTGCGTGATGACGTCCATGGCCCCGAGAGCTTCGCCGAAGTACAGCTGCAACAGCGGGATGCCTTGGGAGTTCATGGCAACCGATGTCAACACCAACAACTTCTCAGACTCGGCATGTCCGTGTTGATGGATTAACTCCAAGACGTACTCCACCTTCTCATCCTTCACCTTCGTGCCACGCGTCACGCCACGGTTCTTCACCGCTACCACCTTCGGCACCTCCACGGACACAATATTGTGCACATGATGCCGTACACCAGGCTTCAACGCCTCCTCATTCATCTTCAAGAACTGCCCAATCTCAATGCTCTCCTTCACCGGTCCCTTCTGCTGCGTTCCATTTCGGAGCGTTCCGCCTGCCATCTTCCATTGTCGCAACCCTTCGTAGTCCGGGTTCCCTCGCGACACCCCAACCCAAGGCTTCATCCATTCCGCGCAGGGGGCCGGGTCGTCCTCCATGTCCTGCTCATCCTTCTGTTTCTCCTTGTCGCTAAGCCAAGCCGCGTAAGCGGCATCCTCCTCCTCAAAGGCCTGCAACTCTTGACGTAGCTTCCCCATCTCCGCCCTCTTCTTAGTTAGATCCTTTCTCTGCTTCTTTGATTTTGGGACATGTTCCCCCGCGTCCTCCGCCGCAAACCAATCCGCCACTTCCTGTCTCTTCCGCTTCCGATCTTCACGTGTTTCACGAACCTCATCCGACTCCTTTTCAAAGTCAAACTTTCCATCCTCCTCCTCATCGCCCTCCTCATCGCCCTCCTCTTCCTCTTCGTTCTCCTCCTCCTCGTTCTCCTGACCATCTTCCTCACCAACCGGTTCCTCACCTTCTACCTCCTCATCCCCATCGCCTACCTCGTCATCATCCCCAACCGACGCACCTTCCTGCGTCTCTTCCTTTTCCTCTTCAACATCCCCACCCGTCTCACCAGCTGCAACTTCCGCAAGGGTCTCGACGCCACTCTCCTGAGCCTCCACAGCAGTCTCCTCCCACTCAACCATCTCGTTGTGCTTCTTCAGCATGTCCTGCACGACTTTCGGCTCGACATCCCGGTTCAAGCGAGGCAAGTTACTGGTCTTGGAGCAAGTCTCGTTGGCGTCGAAGAAAGTACCATCGTACCTGTAAACAAAAGTTTAACACCCATCACCTTTCCGCATAAAAAAATAGTTCACGGCTTTAACCAAACCGTGGTAGATGGACTTACTTTCCGGCGCTCAGGTCCTCCAAGAACTTGGACGCCTCTTCAGTTTTTTTCGCCTTCCCCTTAGAGCTTTGAAGCTCTAGCTGTGAGCGGACTTCTTGACGAAGCAGCACAAACGAACACAAGTCCGTGAAGGCGCGTGTGGTTCCGACGAAGCCCAAAGTCGCGCATTGCTTCTTCTTCTTCAAGTGGAGCTCGCCATTCTCGTCCTTCACGGCGAACTTGACGTTCTCGTTCACTTTCAGGAAAACCTGAGACATGTGTTTGTCTTCAGGCGTGATGGTTGCATGTAACACAATAAAATAAAGACCGGCTTCCACCGTACCTGATATCTTTGTGTCGGATTAAGACGTTGGAATTCCTTGTTGTCGAACAAGGAGTTGAAGCCGAAGGGGGAATCCTTCCCCAAAGCTTCGCAGTTCTCGCGAAGCAAGGCCTCCAGCCGCTCGTCGGGCCCGATCACCTTTTCGTGGATGTGGGCCATCCTCTTGAAGAACATCAACGAGTATAACGAAGGGTCGATGTGAGAGAACAAAACAACCAACTTCTGTGGTTTGGCCACGGTCTTGTCAATGGAGGACATCAGCCATTTGAAGGAGGTGTAGTCGTCGAAAAAAGTTTTTTTCTTGGACCCCTTCTCGTTCTGGACGATGCGCGAGAGGGCGAGGCATGTAACCTCCTCCTTGGTGATGTCCTCCGACACCACGATGACGTTGCATTCCAGAAACCTTTTGTCCCGGGCCTCTAGTTTTTTTCCGCCTACCACGGCGCCATCTTGGAAGGCACGAGTGAAAAACTCGTGCCTACCATGTCCGTCAATGGCAATGTACCGCTTACTGAAAACAAAAACAAACACAGCACGCCATTTAAAACGACAAAGAACATGGGTTAAAGGGTTAGAGAAACTATTTATAAAAAAATATATAAAGTGTTTACTTCAGCTAAAGCTACCACTGGCTGTCTAGCATCCACAAAGGACATTGCGTCCTACGTATTTTTGCGTTTCGCTCAGCGTCTTTTTTATTCTTGAGTCTCCTCTTAGCTACTGCCACGTTTGGAACATTATACCAGCTAATGGGAACATGGTTCTTCCAGCAAGAATCTTCCTCATCTTCTGAGGATGTAACATCTTCAAGCAACACTAGCTTAAAACCCCCTGTCTAAAATGCAACGCCTACGTCTAGTAATTTCTTTGTTGATCCTAATTCTTTTAGCTTCTCGGTTCATTGCACGTCTTCTTTGAAAGGCGCGCACGCCTTTAAACAGATCTCTGCAACATGTAACATCTACAAGCAACACTCGCTCTGACACCGCATGTTCTTCTTTCGAGCAAGAGTCCTGAAGGGAGTCAGTAGACCTGCAGATGAACAGCAAATAAACAAGAAGAAAGTCACCATGCAAAACCAAGAAGAGTTCAAGCACTAACCTTTTTTTGCTGAATAAGAAAAGCGTTCATCGATGAACGCAAAAGCGTTCATCGATGAACGCTTTTTAAAAAACACTGCTAAAGAAACAAGTGTTTTGACCGGTTTAAAGAAAAGTGTTCATCGATGAACGCTTTCTTTATTTTGTTTCTGAAGCTTGAGTATTTTAAACTCTTTTTAAGAAAGCGTTCATCGATGAACGCTTTTCTTAGTTTTCCTTGTATTTTTCCTGAGAAAAAAGCTGAATCACACAGAAATATCGCAGCTTTTGCAACTCCAAACCGCAAAGTTTTAGGAAAAATACAAGGAAAACTAAGAAAAGCGCTCATCGATGAACGCTTTCTTAAAAACAGTTTAAAATACTCAAGCTTCAGAAACAAAATAAAGAAAGCGTTCATCGATGAACACTTTTCTTTAAACCTGTTAAAACACTTGTTTCTTTAGCAGTGTTTTTTAAAAAGCGTTCATCGATGAACGCTTTTTCACACTTGTCTCTTCTACCTTTTGTCAGCGCAGTTCTTCAAGAAGGTTTAGTGAAACTTACCCGTGGGCCTTAGGATCTCCTTTTTTGGCGCGGCGCCAGATCATGGTTTGGGAAAGGTCGATGCCGTTTTTCTCAACGGACTTCTCCACGTTGACACCGTTGTGATTGTGTCCTCTTGGGTTGTCAGCGAAAGAGCAGTCCGCGAGCTTCAGCACTTTCTGCTCAACGAAACGCTGTTCCATCACGTCCGCGTAAACCAACCTTTCCGTGTTGCCATCCCCGGACTTCTTGGTGGTTCCTTTTTTTGCAGGCATCTTTGCTTGTTTCTTTTGACTTTAAATCTTTGCGCTTTTTATTTGGCGGCTAGAGTTCTTTACTAGCTCTCAACTGTCTTCAGGTTTTCTTCGACTTCTCTTTCCGAAACACGTCGACTCCTTTGGTCAGTGTCGTTCTCGACTCGATATTTTTTCGCCTCGATATTTTTTTTTAAATTTTCAAAGCGTTTCCTCGAGTCGAATATTTTGAAGGTTTCGCCTCGACTCGACACTCGACTCGATTTTTTCCTTCGCCTCTCTTTCCGAAACAGCTAGACTCGTTTGGTCGGTGTCGTTCTCGACTCGACTCGAAAATTTCCCAGCCGTCGCCTCGACTCGATTTTATTTCGGCGTCGCCTTTTATTTTGGCGACTAGAGTTTTTTAAGGCCTCTCCTCGACACTTTCACTTCGGGAGTGCATTTATTTTACCGACTTCCTAGGGCTAATGCAATGTCCACTCAATTTGTTACTTTTCGCTGCCTTGAAACCGGGGATGTCGTTCGTGAAATTCCTATTGTTTGGCATCTTGGAGACCCTTTTGTGACTAGCGACACACTTTGCAATGTTTTTAGTCTTGACAAGAAAGAAGATCTTTCCGTCACCTCCGAGTACGATGACTCCGTTGCTTGCTCTTTGGACCTGTTTCCCGTTCACGCGGGCTTCTTGCACAATGTGTACGGTACTCCTACCGACGACAACATGCCAATCTTGGTAAGCGACAGCGAAAGCGATGACAGCGATGATGAAGAAGACATTATTTACACCGGCGAGTGCAAGACTCCCCGGTTCTCACCAAACACGAAGCCCAAGCCCACGGAGTCCGTCGCTTCGACAAACCTTTCCAAGTCCGACTCGACTTCCAGTCACGCCTCTTCTTTTAAGTGGCCCGCAGATTGCAAACGTGTGAACAAGGTCCCCTTCGACGTCGATGGCAATGTAACTTTTGGTCACCACATGTCCTCACCTCTTCCTAAACCAACCGGGAAGGGCGGTCTACCGCTGAACAAACTTGACTTCCATGTCACGAACCGTTCTTGGTCCCACGCCTGCGCCACAACTTGGGCGGAGGTAACCCGACAAGATGCTGTCAAGGACTGCAACTCTCAAGTTCGACTTCAAAACTGCCTTGGAGAAAAACTTTGCAGGAATACGGAGTGCTCTTTCTTTAAAACCCATGACAAAGAGTTCGTTCAGACAAGTTCTCAACAACGTGGCAAACGCTCCGCTTCCGCTTTCCTCGGCGTTGAGGTATTTTAATCCCAAGGTTTTCCCGTACACTTTCCCCACTTTTCCAGTAGGACCTTACGCTTTTCTTTTCTTCTTTCAGATTGAAGGCCCTCCATGCAAAAAGTGTCAAGAACCCATGGAAGTTATTACCTGTGGTGCCCGGGCTACTTTGGTCCGCATCGACCTTCCCGCAGCCGAAGGCCACCTACTGCTCTTTAGACACGAAGGCACCCATGCCTGCCAACCCATGGATAAAAAGGGGAAGGCCGTTGTTTCCAAAGAAACCCAAGACGCCATCAAAGAAGCCCTTCCCGTTTTCGGTGGTCGCTTCACTTCCGAGAAGCTGAAGAACTCCGCCACAACGGTTGCCTTCGAGAAGATGCTTTCCTCTCCGGACGGCTCTCCCATCGACGTGTACAAGGTATCGCCCTATTTTTGTGTTACCTTTCCGTTATACGTCGGGGACATGTTATTCTTAATGCATGGTTCCATTTTAGGTGGCCCGCGAAATGCAAGACGCTCGCGCCGTCCGCGACGTGATGAAAGAACACCGTGCGACTCAACGTGCCCCCGAGCGTGCTGCTGATGACGAGGTCAAGGAAATGAAACGGATCCTAGACTCAAAGGGATACCGTACTCTTCTTTTCGACACCGCACCTCTGAACTGGTTCATGTGCCCCCTGGACTTGCCGTGGTCCCCCGCGAAGATCATGCTGTTGATGGACCGCATTCTCGGCAAGCCTCCGTTCATCGGTTGCTACGCATGTTCTGATGGTGGCCACAGCTGCATTAACGGTCGCGTTGTCGAGAAGGTTGCAACGGTCGTGCCCGGAATTGGGTTGATAAAACTAGCAACCTTCGTGCTGCCGGCGGGTGAACGCGGTGTGGATGAGGAGAAGATGTGGCAAGGCATCGACTACGCTTGCCGGACGGTGGCCATGGAGGACGCCGACTTCGCGAAATATCGAGACAAGGAGGTTTGGGTAAAGACCAACCCAAAAGGTGAGATTTGCTTTCGTCCCGTCGGTTTCGTCCGTGACGCGGGTGGCGGAGGCTGGATCGGCATCCGCTTGAACTACAACAAGTTCATGCGCCGGGAGGACCGAAAGAAGTACATGACGCGGGACGAGGCGGGCAACTCGTTGGAGAAAGGCTGTGACTTGCACCTCGTTGCGAACATGGGGATACACGCTCGGTGTTTGGACAAGAGTTTCGAGGAGACCCAGTTCCGGACACTGTTCACACGGTGGTACGAAGCACAAGCCCCCAGACGTGTGATGGACGCACGTGCGCGCCTCTTCGACTTCATCATGGAGCAAGAGAGCAAGAGCGTGCAATCCTCTTTGTCTTCGCTCGTTTTATTTTACGAAGGTGAAGGCGAACGCACCCTGCAGCTTTTCACACAAAGCAAAGGGGCTAACCCGGCGGAGCAACTCTTCTCCAAGGACGGCAAACTGATCGGCGTGAATCTGCCGGCCTCCGAGTTCTTGCACCTGGAGAACGTGACGTACATCACTCAATCCGCCTGGTTGGAGCACGTAGGAGAAGGTGGCCACAGCCAGCGGGACTCCCGCACGAACACCCTGTACGATGAGCGGCGAAGGGTGTACACCGCCATGCAACGCGCACGCCACACCGCGTACGACGTCCTTGAGGAGGTGCGTGAAATATATGTCACTCCTGGTCCAGTGACGACGGAGACACGCAGTCACCGACCAAACCAAGTCCGATCGATGGGGAAGAGGACTAAGACTAGGGTGACGATCGACGAGCCTGGAACGCCGACTCCGGCCATCAAGTTGGTGCGGGCATGCCTCGAGAACCCTTTGGAGTTCCAATGGCAGTTCGACCCAAACACCGAGGACCCGGCCGCCCGTTATGTTTGGCAGTCTTCCCAAGAGGTGGACGAGGCTCTCGTGGTGCAATATTTGGAGACCGCGGTGCACTTTCATTCCGAACATCGCTACGTGGACACTCGCCGCGTGTCCGTCGGGTCTTTGGACGAGGTGCGGTACCAGACAAGCACCACGAAAGGCCACGCGCAAATGTTGGCTCGCATGTTCTTGCAGCCTGACAAGCGCTTGAAAGTGATACAGGTTGGCCAACCCACCGTCCGTTTAACCGCACGTGGAAGACACGACGGCTTCCTGGACCGCAGTTACACCTTGTCCTCTGGTCGAGGTGAACCCTCGCGGGTGATATTTGGTCATCTGGCCCGGGCGGCGCAACAACGCATCAGCTGCTCATGCTACTCATGGCGCCAAACGATGACTCGCGTGGGAAGGTCGACTTCGGTGAAGCTTTGCTTGTGCCTGTCCACCCTCCTATTCCGCGCGGGGTTCAAACCTGGACATGCATTTTACGTGCAATCGGGGTTTACCACGGAGGAGATCGACGACATCTTAACGGCGCTGGGATCCCGCCTCACCACCGGCGATCGTGTCGGGAGTGAGGAACTGGCCTACGGGCAATGGATGGTGGTGCCCGGTACCGGTAGGAAAGCAAGATGCGCGGCCTCCGAGTCCCGCAAGGGTTGCGTGACAGCGAAGACCCACAAGCAATCCCAGCCCATCCTTTCAAAGGATGGCCCAAGGGTGGTGGTCATGGGTCGGCGCAAGGTGAATGGTCAGTGGGTAAACCACAAGTTTCAATTCTGTCTTCTCCACCAGTGTTGCGCTACGGTATTGCCCAACTACTGTGATGTACCGCCTTCACCTACGGACCTGGTTGTGGCACATGGGTTGTCACTAACTAGGGAACAACGGCTTGGAGCTGGGGCCTTGACCTTTCAAGAGCAGTAACTCAGGTACGAAAGCGACATTGTTGTTTGCACGGTTTGTTGGGCTTTGGACTAACGTAATTGTTTTTCCACAGGTACCACACATTGGGAAATATGCGACTGAGTGTCCAGGGATAATGTGAAAGTTAGTTAGGGATCTTGGCGAGAAGTATGTTTTGAACCGAACTGGGGGGCCGGCCACCGGGACTTGTGGTTAGTAGTGGTCCGCGACAAGGCCCGGTATCGCGATTTTTTGAACTAATCGAATAACAATGAATAAGTCATTCGAACTAATCGATTGATATTGATAAGTCATTCCAACTTATCGATTGATATGAATGACAAAAGCCAGCCCGATTAATCACGATAACTATCGATAGTGCACCTGATACCTATCGATAACATATCCGAGAACAAATTAGTTTACAAGGTATTAATACTTTAATAGAGGTCATTAAACTATGTTCTAGGGTCCCTCGTCACTCACACTCTTGCGTAAATCTGAATGCATCTGCCCACATGCCCTAAATGTGCGTTCTACCCCAGCTGGACTAGTAGGGGGAGCTAAATTTTGGCGTGCCATCCTAAACATGTTTGGCAACTTCTCCTTGTTGTGCTCCAACCACCATTTCATGATATCAGTATCAACGTCGTCGCTACCGTGGCAGTCGAAAGTGTTCTTCTGCGTCCTCTTCACGGGCCCCTTTCCTTGTGTGAGCAACACGACCTCGTCGGTTTTCTGGCGCTTAGGCCCTTTTCCACGACCACGACCCATCGATTTAAGAAATGCGGCTGCGGAACTAGTGGTCCCTCTGATTTCACCCCCTATATGATTGTATCGTCTATACGAAGGCCAAGTGTAGGTTGCGCTCCCATCTTTGATCTTAGGATTGACGATATACAAGAGTTCATTGGTTGGATCGATATATCATGAAATATCATGATATATCAGGATTTCAAACAAAGATGCGCGCCCTGTACAGTGGTGCACAATTATCGATATGTACCACGCACGCGGCATATCGATTAATCGATTGCAAAAACGTGTTTGAACTAATCGATTGATATTGATAAGTCATTCGAACTTATCGATTGATAATGATATTTTTGATAAGTCCTTTGAACTTATCGATCGATAACGATAAGTCTGATTAATCGATTAATCGGACTTATCGTGTTATCGATACCGGGCCTTGGTCCGCGAAAGCACGTGAAAAACCAATGGAGAACGTAGTTGGTCAATGCACGAAGACGAGTAGGCGATGGGGCGAAGGGCACAAGAAAGGGTGAAGTCGTGTTAAACTCTGGAGGCAAAACATGCGCGCCGGTAACTTTGCTTTGAATATTGATTTGAAGCTTTATATTTTACGTGAACAAGCGTTCTAATCTAGTGAATAGTACAAGCGTCCAAAGCGTTTAAGTGTTTGCGTGTTTAATTTTTTCTGTCCGTGTTCTTCGGTATTTAAGAGAAGTCCGGGCGCGCGTCGTAACTGGAGTTGGTGACCTAGCGGTAGTCGGCTGTTTTATGCCTGAAATAAGGGGAAAAAACGGGGCAACCCCCATAAAATAGGAACAAAGCCAACCAAAGATATTCCTGAAAGTGTAGAAAAATTCTGGGTTTTTTCCAAAATTTTCAAATTTTAAAAAAACGCCGAAAAGGCCTGAAAATCATAGAAAACTGAAAAAAATTATATTGGTTCATCGATGAACCCCCCAAAAAATAATTCATGAAAGCAGACGTAAAAAGTATCATTTTGCTACAGATTTTCAAAAAAAATAAATTAGCTTAAAAATGCGTGAAATATTGTACAAGTTCAATTAAAAATTTATGTTTTCTTAACACAAAAAACCCCATAAATCTTCCTTAATTCAGGGTGAAAAAGATAATTTCTTTAGTGAAAATCAGGAATATTTCTTAAACCCTAAAACAACCGGGAAATTAAATAAAATTACATTCAACTTGGGAAAATCTTAAACCCTAGATTCGGTCAAATTTTCAATTTTTTCAGGGCCTCCCCTTGTAAAACACCCCAAAACCCAAAAAGGCCTGAAATTCATATAAAACTAGAAGAAAAAAAAAGGGGTTCATCGATGAACCCCCAAAAACATATTTCATAAAAATCAGACGTATCAAGTATCATTTTGCTACCGAGTTTCGAAAAAATTTTGAAGCTTAAAAAGGCGTAAAATATTGTAGAACTTCAATTGAAAATTTATGTTTTCTTAACACAAAAACCCCATAAACCTTCCTTATTTCAGGCTGAAAAAGATGATTTTTTTATTGAAAATCAGGAATATTTCTTAAACCCTAAAACAACCGGAAAATTAAATAAAATTACATTCCACTCGGGAAAATCTTAAACCCTAGATTCGGTCAAATTTTCAGTTTTTTCAGGGCCTCCCATTGTAAAACTCCCCAACTCCCAAAACTCCCAAACTCCCCAAATGTGTAGAATGTCCTTTGCCGCGAAAGCTTAGCATTCGGGTGATCAACGAACTGATCGACAGCGTGGAGTTCTTCCTTTCCAATTTACCATATTTAGTCCGATCACCCATCAAACTGACATAGGAAGACACCGTCCAAAGACCTCCAGGCCAAATCATGGGATTTGTTCGTTTTAAGTCGGTTTTGCGCACGTAGCCCTTCAAGGCGAGGTGGGAACTGATGTCGTGGTGGTACTGTTCGAGAAACATGTTTGCAATTCTTTGCAAGCCATTCCACACCCTTGAAGTCATTGTGGCACCATCATTCGAAAGTGCGTCCCGCACCTCGGAGCATGCGACCTCCATATCTTGGGTGCGGGCAAACGGAATATCTGGGTGCGTTGGGATTGCATGTCTATTGCCCGATGCAGGTCCACGCATCATGGGGATGGTTGAGGTATCCTCGATCCACTTAGCTGGAAATTGTACCAGGCCATGTCGAGATAATGTGCGTCTGACTTCGTGCGTTTTCATTAACCCGACATCTACTCGTCCCCGGAGAAACACAGCTTGGTTTACGATAATGTGACATGAAAACCGGGCTCGTTGTAACACTGCCAAACTTGGCAAATGTTGTTGAAGTAAATACACGCTCTTGTTTGAACGGGTTGCACAATCCTCACAAGCAATAAGCGCGGTTGAAATAATCGCCCCATGCACAATAACTTGTAACACCATGAATCGCACCAAGCTATCATGGTCCACAATGAATAAATAGTTCGGTAAAGAAGGCTTCCAACAAACACTTCGGCGTCGAGTGGCCGGCCGCATGTCATGCACCTGCGCAGCAAAAATATCTTTGTATATCCGGTACAAAAACGAAACAATAACGTTCCAATCATTGCCACCAATTTCAAATCGTGCGCTGGCCGCTTTGAGTGGGAAATCTTGGTGCAAGTGCGCGAACATTTCGCCTAAACGGCCCTCTGTTTGAGCGCGTACACGTTGCACTTCCTTAAGAGCATCAGCTGTCAATCCGCCAAGCTTGAACTTGAGGAAGATCTCTTCGGGGGAGGAGACATCGCCCTTTTCTTCCTCGCCTTTCGTTGGTCGCTGTCGTTGACCAGGCATGTAAAAGTTCACAAGTTTAACAGCATCCTTCGATTTAGTCGACGTGGTCACTGGCATTTGCCCGCTGGCCGACGGTGTCCATCGCATGTGACACTTGTGTATTGCTGTCGCGTACCCGGAAGTGTTTCCAGCAGCTGCATCAGCCAAGATATGCTCGGGCACCTTGGCCGGATCCAATTTATTGCCGCCGCCATTTAATGCTCCACAATCGTCCATCATATGGCCTAGGAATATTCGAGCCTTCACCTCAAAACTGGAGGCGAGTTCTTCTACATATTGACGATTGATCAGCACGCTACGACGATATGATCCCACGGTGGATGGTACATATACTTGAAGGGCTAGATCAACCCCCCATTGTTCGCCACAAACCACTCCGACAAGTGGCATATTGTCCACAAGAGATGTTGTACCCCGTTGAAAGTCTGCAAGGAAATCCACTGGTTTTATTGGGCGCTGCCCGTTGCCTTCGGAAACTGGAAAAGACACCTCCCCTTTACCCCCCACGGCACGCAGATAGACACGTGTCAGCCGTGCCCATTCCATGTCTGGACGAGAGCAGAGAATCTTGGAGAGTCGCATCAGGAAAATGTTTCCCACTACGATGTCAACATGTCGCATAACTGGTGCTGGGCCCTCAGAAGATGATGTTTGAAGCGAGATGTCGTCTAATTGGTGGCGTATGGTCTCGTAGTGAGTAAAGATGTGCTCCTTCGCCTCATCCGTGGGGCCATCTTCCCGAATTCGGCCAATTTCCTCAAAGGTGGCTTTCAGCGCATCCACCCTTACTTGGTTTAGTTGGTGTATCCGATCTTTCGAGAGATAAGGATGCCGTTCACCGATCCCCTCAGCACCGAAGAACACCAAGAACGCGTTTATGGAAATGCCATTTGGAATCACCACTTGAAATAGTTTCACATTCTTGAATGTTTCCGCTGCTGCCCATCGACACACTGGCCTACCCCGTACGATAGTGTCCACATTCACAAATTCAGTTGCGCCCCTTGGAGATATCGGAAAAGTTGTTTTCCCTCGTGCTTTCTGTGACGGTTGAGGGATGACATGTTGATGTCTACCGCAACTCGACCCAACGGCGAGATACATCTGCACTCCACCAGATATGCAGGCGTCGTTGGCCGCGGGTGCACCAACGGGAAAGTCTCGGTCCACACTCGACGGGAAAGGCTTGTTCAGGAACATGCTCCCACTGTAGCCAACGGTGCAGAGCATATGGATTCCGTCGTAACTACCTAAACAACAAAAGCGCTTCTAGTTATGGGACGCACTGACTGAATACTCTCACAGATGTTGCTTAATTTGGAAACACACGTATGATTCAAAGGACTAACACTCCATAAAAAAAAAGCCCGCACCTCCAAAAGACAATGGCGGTTGCCCATCATGAGAATCCCGAAGCGACAACCGTTTGTCGCCCAGCAAATGCTTATTGAGGAGCTCTACCGCCTCCACGCCAGCCTTCATCGACGCCCGCTCCTCCACATATTCCTTTAGCGTGATGGGGGGAAGTTCATTCTCATCGGAAGGACCCTCCATTGACGAGTCGCCATCTTCGTCATGCTGAGGCTCACCAAACTGCACCGGATCTTCCTCTTCCGGTTCTGAGCCTGAGTTGCTTTGCGAACCGGAGTCCAAAGGCATCTGCGAACGGCGGAGATACTCCATAACACCGTCATCCTCTTCATCCCGGTGGTGTTGAGTAGCCATGTGAACGCACTCCCCGCGGGTATCATGTGGTAGAATTGCTCGCGGCCAATGCCCGTGCCGTGCCACCGTGTTCCAAACTTGCCGTGCACACCTCTCCCCGACCCAAGAGAGCTTGGCCGGTAATCGTGCTGTACTAGGCATCACATTCACCAAGTCAAACTCTTGAAATATCGTATAATCCACTAACGGGTACATGAAAAGTACTAGTCGGTGATTCACGGAGTCCGAAAGCGTGCAAAGCAATCGGTCTTCGTCCTCCAAGGTTACCACTTCCATTTGCATGATTTGGAGGACTACACGTTCCACTAAAATGTCTTCCAAAAGCGCGACTACCCCATTGGGCGTCAAACAATGTCCCTCCTCCATCAATCTCTATCTGAAGGACACACCCATCAAGCACCTCCGTGCGAACCTTTAGCACTTGTCGCTGGTCGACATGCTATACTATTACCAAATGTTACCACTTGCTTGTCCATAACCCCCAATGGTCATCATAACCCGGGATGAAGTGCTTATCCTGACGAATGTTCCCAAATATGTTCAAGGGCATTCTCAACACTGAGTGTCACGCTTCGCATACATTTAGCGTGGACGCGGCGGAGGCGCATAAGGTGCCACTACCTTTCATCGGTAGCGTTGCCACCTTTCTTTTCAAGTGTTACCTAATTTTACCATATTTGCTCCTACATCCTACCACATGCTCCCACATGCTACCGCATGGGCCCACATGTCATAGCTAACCGTTTGTCGGACTGCATGGCCCCACATGTCATAGCCAACCGTTTGCTGGAGGTTCTAGCAACAGCAAAAAAAGGTTTGGGCTGGAGTGCTGTGATTTGCACAAGGTTGGGGGTTGGGTTGGAGTGCTGTATTTTGCAAACAGCCGGGGGTTGGGCTGGAGTGCTGTGATTTGCACAAGGATGGGGGTTGGGTTGGAGTTACTACGGTATAATGGGCGCCGTTGCGCCAAGCTTCAGACGGCAGTGTACGGCCTAAAGCAAGCTGGCGGGGAGTGGTTTCACACCAGCGATACCTTCATTATGGCCTACGATTCACGGATGCAAAGGAGTGGTGCGGATCCCTGCCTGTACTACATCCGAACGGCAGAGCTCACGATGCTCATTCCGGCCTACGTGGATGATTATCTTTGGGGTAATGCATTGTGCATGAACCTCTTAGGGGTAAACATCATAGTTCAGAATCCAGCTGCTTGTCCAATTGACTCCAAGGTCTATATATAGTTTGCCACTGCATATCGGGTCTTATCCCACGCGGTGGCAGTCTCACCTCAGAATATGCGAGCTGATGCAAACCTCACCAAGCCGGTGGACTCAGGAACGACCCCAGCCTTGCCAAATATTTCCTGGGTCATGCAACCAACAACGCCCAACATCACCCATCAGTAGTGAAGAACCTGAAGACAAGGGACCAACCTGTCACCTGCATATTATCGACCACATGCTCCCACATCCTACCACATGCTCCCACATGCTCCCACATGCGGCTGCATGCCCCCATATCGACCACATGCTCCCACATCCTACCACATGCTCCCACATCCTACCACATGCTCCCACATGCTACCGCATGGGCCCACATGTCATAGCTAACCGTTTGTCGGACTGCATGGGCCCACATGTCATAGCCAACCGTTTGCTGGAGGTTCTAGCAACAGCAAAAAAAAGGTTTGGGCTGGAGTGCTGTGATTTGCACAAGGTTGGGGGTTGGGTTGGAGTGCTGTATTTTGCAAACAGCCGGGGGTTGGGCTGGAGTGCTGTGATTTGCACAAGGATGGGGGTTGGGTTGGAGTTACTACGGTATAATGGGCGCCGTTGCGCCAAGCTTCAGACGGCAGTGTACGGCCTAAAGCAAGCTGGCGGGGAGTGGTTTCACACCAGCGATACCTTCATTATGGCCTACGATTCACGGATGCAAAGGAGTGGTGCGGATCCCTGCCTGTACTACATCCGAACTGCAGAGCTCACGATGCTCATTCCGGCCTACGTGGATGATTATCTTTGGGGTAATGCATTGTGCATGAACCTCTTAGGGGTAAACATCATAGTTCAGAATCCAGCTGCTTGTCCAATTGACTCCAAGGTCTATATATAGTTTGCCACTGCATATCGGGTCTTATCCCACGCGGTGGCAGTCTCACCTCAGAATATGCGAGCTGATGCAAACCTCACCAAGCCGGTGGACTCAGGAACGACCCCAGCCTTGCCAAATATTTCCTGGGTCGTGCAACCAACAACGCCCAACATCACCCATCAGTAGTGAAGAACCTGAAGACAAGGGACCAACCTGTCACCTGCATATTATCGACCACATGCTCCCACATCCTACCACATGCTCCCACATGCTCCCACATGCGGCTGCATGCCCCCATATCGACCACATGCTCCCACATCCTACCACATGCTCCCACATCCTACCACATGCTCCCACATGCTACCGCATGGGCCCACATGTCATAGCTAACCGTTTGTCGGACTGCATGGCCCCACATGTCATAGCCAACCATTTGCTGGAGGTTCTAGCAACAGCAAAAAAAGGTTTGGGCTGGAGTGCTGTGATTTGCACAAGGTTGGGGGTTG
>LGRX02016850.1:0-16994 GCA_001247695.2 Cymbomonas tetramitiformis | reverse complement strand
CACTCACTCACTCCCTCACTCACTCACCCACTCACCCACCCACCGCCAGTATTTTGCAGCTGAGTCGATCCAGTGAGGAGCTTCCATGATGATGTGAGGGAGGATAATGTGGCCAGGACACCAGAAGGAGGCACAGGCAACGGTGAGTGCAGTTCTTGCATACGTGTCTGTGCTGCCCACGTGGGGCCTGAGTGGGAGTGCACGCCGTTGGTTCGACTTTTTCATCAACGGCAAAGATTTCATGGGCAACGAGCGCATCATGCACCACTACGCAGGTGAGAAGAGACGCATCAGCCGCCACGTGGCTGTTCGTGATATTCGCCCCCTAGGGATCCGTATCAAGGCCCTGCCTTTCGCATACCCTCCCTCCAGTTGCAGCCTCCCCTTCTCACCGAGAGACCAGCCGG
The DNA here is from genome assembly GCA_001247695.2 of Cymbomonas tetramitiformis. Taxonomy (NCBI): domain Eukaryota; kingdom Viridiplantae; phylum Chlorophyta; class Pyramimonadophyceae; order Pyramimonadales; family Pyramimonadaceae; genus Cymbomonas; species Cymbomonas tetramitiformis. The sequence goes on along the minus strand of LGRX02016850.1, from coordinate 16,587 downwards.
GGATCGCCACCGATTCATGGCGCAGCTGGTGGAGCGCGATAATGATTCCGACTTTGCAATTTGATTAATCGTAGTCTCCTTTTGCCTCCCACTTGTAACCCTATAACCCTGTAACATCGGTCACCGTGGTGTGCCCATGTTGATGTGGAGGATGACCTCGGCGATGGTGAGGACGTCATCCATGAGCCTCGGAGCTTATGGAAGGGGCTACTCGCACAGGGGGCTCAGCTTTCCTCACCCTGCTGGGCACGCACTTAACGCTTGAGTATGGGTTGAATGGCGCGGAGGGTGTCTCACACAGGGGCCCTTAACTCGATTCCCCTATTGGATATGTATCAGCGGGCGCCGCAGCGGCTGCATCTGTTGCGGGCCGGGATTGCCGGGGTCATGGGAAGCCTCACCAACATTCGCGAGGATGGCGCTCCGAGCATGGGCTGGTAAGTCGGTCTGATGAAATCGTCTGGTTCGTTCCTTCCTCGGAGACGCGACGCCGATCATTTGAGCGGCGTGGACGCGGGCATGGGCGCAGGCACGGACATCCCGCTCGCCTCCACCGAGATCCTTACAGGTACGCGCCACCGCCTTTTGTGCGACCCCGTATGTGTGGCCGGCAGTACCAGATTGGATATCGCAATCGCCGGCAATGCGCATCCACCAGTTCTGAGCGTGAGCGCACTTTGCGTGCTCACCGCGACGTGTTCACCGCCACGTGGCAGTGTGTTCATGATGGGTCCCAACAAGAGGTGTTCGGTGTCGAGCCCTGTTCATGTGATGGGCCCGGATTAAGGTGCAACGCACATTTGAGGTTGTGATTGAAGGTAGGGAGAGGGGAGGAGAGGAGTATTGGAACCAGTGGGGATTACGGGCAAGGCTTTTACGGGCACTGGCATGGCGCGGCTTCGTACCTGCACTGCCACGATGAGCTCGGGTGGTTGTGCTTCTACTGTGATCTGGAGGATGCGTCCCCTTCGCAAAGCTTCCAACAACCTCTCCCACCCCTCGCCGGTGTGCCATGCCACAGCCCACACGTGCGTGATTACCACATGATTCCACATGATTCGACGTTTCGAGTCGGTGTTCGAGGAAGAGGGTTGCTGCCTCGCTGTGCGATGAGGCTTGCTGGCTCGTCCATTAGCCTGCTGATGTATTGCATTCTACGTGAGTTGATCCTGATCGATCTCTGCTTCCATGACAACCATGCCCTCAAGCTAGATGAGGGTATGCGATGGCGGCGGCACGGAGCATCGTGTTGATGAGTTCCACACAATTGTGAGGTTTTAAGACTCGCCGTTGGGTTTCGTTCTCGAGAAACTCAGAGTCGGAGTTGAAGAAACGACCCAACCACCGCCCTATGTTGAAGAAGTCTCTTGGCTGCCACCCGAAGTTCCTAGCAATAGTTGAAAGCAGGGGAGCGGGACGATGCGGCAGACACCAACGGTGCAGAGGGCAGCATGTGTGCCTCAGCGTTGGAGCCAAAAGTCCACGTCATTCCTCGCGATGCATTCCGAAGAAAGGTGCACCCAACATTACACTGCAAGAAATGTCGGTCGGTTTGTATGTGCCTGCTTCTCTATAAGGACTCCCTCAGGCGGCGGTACATCCCCTCCTTTGCGGCCCGATCCAGCAGAGCCAAGCCTTTGCTCAAGAGGCCTTCTTTCGAAAGCCTGAACACTTCCCTTGCATCGGTATCTTTACGAATACCCAAACTCTTCCCTTACATCGGAATCTTTCGAAGTTCCAAACTCTTCCCTTACATCGGAATCTTTCAGTTCCAAACTCTTCCCTTACATCGGAATCTTCGAAGTTCCAAACTCTTCCCTTACATCGGAATCTTTCGAAGTTCCAAACTCTTCCTTGGAATCTTCGGTTCAAACTCTTCCCTTACATGGAATCTTTGAAGTTCCAAACTCTTCCTTACATGGAATCTTTGAGTTCAAACTCTTCCCTTACATCGGAATCTTCGGTTCCAAACTCTTCAGGAATCTCAGTTCCAAACTCTTACATCGGAATCTTTGAAGTTCCAAACTCTTCCCCTCCAAACTCTTCCCCATCGGAGTCATGCCGATCTATGGAGAACCAATAAGAGCTATTGAAAAAAGGGGGAAGGACGAGGGGGGGGAGCTCGTAACCAGATTTATATCGCCCCGTTGCGGCTGCGCGTGGCAGTTGCCGGGGGAGCAGCCATACAGTGGTTCCAGGTGGAGGAGGATAGTAAGCTTGCACCGCATATTCGGATATTTTTAAAGAATGAGGCGGACACGGGGAGTGCACGGGAAGCCCCGCTCACTCTAGAGACTCCTGGGGGTGTGTAGGCCCGCGGCTTGCAGTTGCCAGCACCTTTATGGGCAGCACCTGCATGCTTACTCGCAATCTCTGTTATGGCTGGGATGCTTAGGGACTCTAGATTTTTCTCTTGCAGCTCTGGAAATATTGAAGAGGGAAGTCACATGCCGCATATCCTCACAAGGCGCATGTGTGGCACAGAACATGGTGAGAGGAAATTCACCACAACAGATGGAAGAAGGGATGGAAGGGAGTGACTGAACCCGTGCAGGGACCGGAGGATACGGAAGGTGGCGACTAGAATGCACCAGCGTTTCAACTTGGGTTTGCATACAAAGGGAGACCAATACTGAAATTCCTGGGCAGTACCGTATACCGATGCAAGGCACAGACCAGGTATCAATATGTTGCCTTGCCACTTCTTCTGATTCGTTAATGCGATGGCCGGCTTCAGAGTGTATGCTGGGCCCCAAACACAAGGCGACACTCACGCATCGGGCACTTCGGTGCTTATACGATTTCCTGCATATATTGATGCTGCGTATGTGTATATGCGTACGGCCGTGGGAGACCAGCCCATCATAGATTGAGTCTGTGGTGTTCCGTCATGGATATTTCCGGCGTTGTGAGCTCTCCCCCTGTATCGATGGACTGATTCCTATGCTTCTCATTGCACGAACCACAAGGCGGTGATGATATTCAAATAGCATGAACCAGGCGGCGGTGATTACATTATGTCCAAAGTAAATCACAATGTGGCTTGAGCTGACATAGATAACGATGCAAGATAGCGCGTTGTACGTATAGTATGTTGGAGGACGCCATGCGTGCTATAGATTTGGGTGGTGTATGGTGTTTTTCATGTGTTTTCAAAATTTCCAGGGAACGGAAGTGAAGATGTATTGGGACAGCAACAATGTTTTCAAAGTCGTGGCGATGACGCATCACTAAGTGTACATCTATGATTACATACTTCGTATGTGATTAGTTGCCGCCGGAAGTTGTCGGCGCATATTTGATCATCATTCCTGTCAATATATGAAGCAAGTGTTCGAGAGGGCTGGGGATATCGTGCATGCCTTCTAAAGTAGATTGGTATTGTCTTATAGGAGTAGTTTAAGTTTTTAAGTCAAGATGATCATTTGATTGGACCCAGTGATATTCCCAATGGATTGTTGATGAGATTTGCTTGACACGTTCACGCGACCGTCAATTCGTGATACGATCGTACTGTTTGGTCGACTCAGGCCGTCAAACCCTGAGACGTAGGTCTCGGTGATTTTTCTGCGGTGTCTTCTGTAATCGCATATGCATTTTACGGCGTCGCCTTATCTTGACTTGCAATGCACTTCGTGAGATAAGCATATGTGCCCATCTCAGTAGGTTATGGGCACTCGCACAGGCAATGTGGAAAGAAAAACACACACTGGTCAGCTGGAAAATGGGACGTGTATGCTTGTACCACAGAAAGGACACTGTCGTTAAACAGCAAAACTATCGATCAATTGCATTGTTGGACGTGTGTTGGTGGGCACGACAGCTATGCCATCTTGAATATGATGGGTCGTGTGCACGACAGATAGCATGAACTGAGACGTAGTGCGAAATATAGAAGTTCCGGGAAAATGCCATGTATGACAGTCGGGCATCGTGACAGATTTCGACAGAACGAATGAGATTCGAGATCAAGATTTGATGATCGGAGGTTCAGATTTGTACATTTCGGGTCACGGGGTTGTGTTGTGACAATCGATAAAGGTGTAGACGGAAACGTCTTCGGCCTTCAGAAATACGTTTACAGTTTGCAACCGAACCTATCTGACATTTCGTTCAGTGGATATATACACAATAAAAAGATTCCGTTTCGTTGGATCGACAAATAGAAATTAATTGCCTTGATACGTATCGTACCCCGCGACAATTTGGTATCATTGAGGCTGTCCGTTGCCTCCGCACGCGCACTCGCGGAACCACGGACCGCAGCGTAGTATGGGTTGTACACAGGGGGAGGGAGAGCTGCTCTTTTGGGAACCTTGGCGCAAATTTTCAAGCAATACGTACGTTTTTCCAGCTGCTAAGGTTTACAATTGCTCACACGGTCCCCCAAAATCTCATTTGGACAGCCCTTAACACTGGGGGCACTTTGGATCAACTTCGTGGCAGGATGCAAGTTTGAATCTTAATTCGAGAGGTCATAGTAACACATTACAACCGTCCTAGGGTGTTGGTAACATATTTTATTGGGCTCTAAGATGTTTCAGCTTACTTCAGACTTCGACACGTTATGGCCAAAAAACTCTCTTGGGCTACTTTTTCAGTGCACCGTTGGCCAGCCGGTGACCAAAACCGTGTCGCGGACCCCTGGCGAAATTTTCAGTTTGGCACTCTAAAAATAACCCTTTTCTCACTAGGACAATAATTTATCGAAGTTGGGACGCAAGATCCTGCCGGCAGTTCACTTTAACCCTCGCCTGGCTTGTATGACTGCCTACGGGCTGGCTTACCGCACTCCTAGGGCGTTGCCCCAGTTTTGGCGTAAATGTATTATTATCATCCACAACATTGCGGGCACAAGTGGAGAGAGGGGCCATGTGAGAAGCTGCTGAGATTTCCTAGTTCGGGCAGCCCTGACCGGGAGTCCCGGTGCAGCCCCCCCCTAGTTCTATCTCGTGATCCTTTCGTATTGTGGTGACCCGCTAGAGCGACAGCGCTGTCATGTAGACAGTGTCACGAGCCCGAGAGCTTAAGTCTCGGGTTAGGGTTTGGTTCTTGGCTTTTCGATATATCCGTTGACGAGTTTCCTATCACTTGATATATACGTGCGTTCACACCACGTCCCTAGGTGTTTGGGGATATTCTGGTAGGTTTTAGGTCCACCACTTAGTGGATTCGCTATGGCGTTTCTTGGCTAAGCGTGCCGCTGTGAGCGGGCGCGCGCTTGGGGCGAGACTGGCAGAGGCGTGATGAAAATGTACGGCTAGCGCGCTTGGGTGGGGCGAGGGGCTGGGGCGACTACGAGGACATCGGGTTTGTACTAGCAGAATTCCGTGATTGTTTGATTCCCTTAACATGTGTACCTCGACATAGAATGGACAATGCCAAACAAAAAAACGTATAAACCGCCAAATCGGTTTCATCACCCATCAAGGAGGGCTCGCGGCTCTCATGCTGTGGACAGACGGTCATACACCACGGCGCAAGGACGCCTGCGGTAGCATTCAAAACCCTAAACCACCAGAAGGTGTCCGCTGAGGAATTGCTGACCTATTTTCAACGAGTTGCATTCTTTCGGATTAAAGCACCTTTCCCAGCGCGAGAAACGCCTCGAATAGGAAAGTATGCCTTCGGAACATACGAGCGAGTCGCAGCCCATTGTCGACAAAAGCTCTGAGTCTGGGTCCTCTTCACAGCCTTCCATACCAGTCGCCCAGCCGATACATCCAAGTGCCCAGCCTCCACTGGCAACTCCTGTCAACCAATCTAGCTATCAGCAACAACCTGTCTACGGTGTGCCTCAGGGTGCTCCTTATGGCACACAACCTGTGTATGCACAAGCTGCATATGGACAGCCACACCTTGTTCCGCAAGAGCAGTACACCGTCATCATGCAAGCTCCAGCTCAAGTGCACATGGTGTCAGGACCAGTTCCTAGGAGCCCGTTCATGGTGCGTGCAGTAAAATTTCTGTTACGAGGTATTTCGCACGAGTGTTTTGAGGGCGGACCTCTTTGTGGTTGCAATTTTGTCACCACACATACACAAGTTAGTACACGGCAAGGCCTCGTACTTTCGCGCACTGCGACCTCACTGCATCGTCCCGAATTGCTGCACGGTTTCTTATTGTGGCCCGTTCTAAAGGTTGTGAGAAGCCTTTCACAGTCAATAACCCAGCATATGTGAGGAGTCCGTCACATCCTCACTGGCCAACCCGGCACGTCGCCCGTGGCTACCAATCCGACACCTCACCTCTCTGGTGTTGTCGAACTTGTTGTATAATTCCAATCCTTTACCGGTTTCGCCTGAAGGTCGCCTATTTGAATTGGGAGCATGGATATTCGGTGCCTCGAGATCTCCTTGCCGAGTTGTACTGCCAAATGCTTCTAAGCGCTTTGTAGTTTTAACGCGTGGATGCACCTGCGATATTCGGGGGCCAGGCTCGAGACCCTCGCACCGGAAGAGAAGCTGTGACTAGAGTAGAGTAAGTTGCATCATACACCGTTTTCCCACATTTGTTCCAGCGGCCCGAAAGCGTTTATGCGGGGGAAAACGGAACTAGGGACTATTGGGACACTGGTTTCGGCGTGGCGCTCTTTTGAGAAACTACACTGTGGAGCAACTTGCGTTACTCGACGCTGAACATTTTATGCCAACTGCGCTATTTGAAACTGTTAGCTGGATTCTTAGCCTGTGCATACTTACCCGTGTGCGAAGCTGCGGGCTTGTTCAAGTTGGGTTTTGTCACTTCGTTCTTTACACTGTTTGAACCTTTCACAATAAATGTATCATTAGTTCTTGAGAAGCACGAGATCTTGTTGCAGAAACGTCGCTTTCAGGGGGGGCAGACGATTCACCTCGCTGCTATAGCTTTGATACCTGGTGGGGTATACTGTGCAGAAAACTGCCGTCCGGTTGCGGGTGGATCACCTGCGTGTTGTGCTGCCTCGTCGGAGTGCCCTTCCCTTGCTCGCTCATGGACTGCGGCTGTGGTGAGCTCATTCTCTTGTCGATGGATCTCCGCCTGCTTTTCTTGCGTGCTCCTGAGGGCCCTCATCGCTCAAACAGAGCTTCGACTTGCAAGCCGGAAATCGCAACCGCGTGTTCGCACGTGTGGGCACTCTCCCAGACACCGGTATTGTGGATGAAATCCGAGCGAGCTACTGCCAGTTGTGACGGCGCTATTGTAGCGCGAGTGCGCCCGATCTCATTCGAGCTCGTCGCCTTCCAGAGACGCGTTTGATACAGGCGGGGAAGAATTTAGGAAAGTATCTCACAATTGTCCCTCTGCATAGAATGTCATCTACAGCAAGAGCTAATACTCACAGGTGATCTGTTGCACACAGCTTACAAACTTTTATCCGCACGTTGTGCATATTCTCTTTAGTAATCATAGTTTGCGCAAGTTGTGATAGACTGCATTGATTCTCGTACAGTCCCTGGCGAGATATCGAGACTTGCAGATCTAATATTGCGTTTTCGCAAGGCGCCTCACTCCTCTTTGGACTTCGCGGGCTTAAAATCTTGGTCTTAATCTTGGTCTTGAGGAAGTGATTTGAGGTTTGATTTTGGGAGCGGAACTTGCGTGCAGGTGACTGTTTCCTTGATGTTTACCACTACGCTCCATCGGGAGCACTCGTGGCAGTCAGCCCAGCTTTCAGATAACTTTGGGTTATCATAACTCATTGTCAAAATCAAGAATGTTATTGATATCCAGAATATGATAGGCTGGATCGGCAAGAGGCATATTCGATGGAGACTTGCATAGGCTCGAGTGGTGTGAGCCTTTGGGGTCTGCTCGCTGTAAGCGCAGCAGTTAGAAAAATACAAAATAAAGAGTTCACACGGTAGCACAATAACGGCACATTGTGTATAGTGAAATGTGCTGGGAGGTTATCAGTGGGGTAAACTGTACAACACGTAGATTATCAGTGACGACATTGGATGCCGCATAAACCATTTCAGCTTAATCTCTGTCTTACAGTATGGCAGCCCGTCATCATTCACAGTAGTAAACAGTGCATACGCAGCTGTGGCTATCTGTAAGATGCACTCTGCTGCAATTAATTTAAACAATTGAATGTTTGTAGCGATTATCACAAGCTATATGACTTATATCAATATGAGTTTTTGTCGAAGTTGTGTTCCACAGTAACAGGTTGAGATTTCTCTGCATGATGAACAGCAGTGAGCTAATTGTATTCATACAGTAGCTCAATGAACAGCATATGTAGCAGTGTTCGTAGTAATGCAATATTCATATCATACCAACATCGCCAGACAAAATGTTTTGACACATGCCAGATAGGGAACTAAACTGGCCAACCCGGATGGTCGCGTTAGCTCCAGCTACTTTCTCCTGCGCTTGCTTGCTTTTAGATGACGTATATCGGATTCTGCCATGAGGCTTGCAACATTTTCGCGATAACCTGCTCGAAGACATCATCCCATCACTCAGTATCCTCACCTGCGTTCTAACCCAATGCCTCTTCAGCAGTCTCCTCCGCGGTATTTTTCTCGACGAAGTTAATCGTGGGAAGAGTTGCGGCAGAAAGGCGCTTCAGGAACGGGGTGATGCACAGCATGCCATCGCTTCAGCAACATCGTGTCATGATATAAGACACACCCCCTATGCCCATCCATATCTGCATGGCCACTGGCCGCCTATGGCCGCTGCGATGCACCGTTGTGGTGGCGTTCTGCTGCACAGCACTTCTTTGTGGTGGCGCCCAACCTGCCCGTAACTAATCAAAACCTGACCGCCGTGTATTTCTCAACTGCTTTCCATTCAGCAACGCTAGGCGCACCAAGCGTAAGTCAAGGTGTCTGCGCGCCTCATGACCACTCAAGAACTGACATGTTCTCCATCTTACACTGTCTCAAAATACTCTCCAGCATGTCACGACCAAAACCTTTTGTGTCCAAACATTTTTTTGCACTCTATTGAATAATGTTGAGGATCGAAAATAATGGGTCCCGCGTTGTCATCGACCGTAACCACGCAAGCTCCTTAATTTTACATCAAGAGGCATCATGCCTTGACCGAACTCGGCATTCGTATGGCATTTTGGTTAGAGCCACAGACTACCAAGATGCCATACACCCTGGGTGCCATGTGTTGACTTCCTTCCCAGCGAACCTTGACGAAGTTGGAATCAGGAGCGGTGGGGATTAGGTGAGTATACACTGTGATGGCGGTATGAATGCAGCAATCATCATTGTAGGACTCGATAAAGAATACTTACGTTCTGAGGGTCAAGCGCATATTTATGGAGTTCTACTCCGGTTGCTTTCAAATCCCTGATGTAGCGATGGTGCTGACATCCGATGCAGGCGTAGACAAACTTAGACGTCGTGATGAATCGTGATTTTAGAAACCGTTAGACAGTGGACACATTGAAAAAACATCTAACATAAAATTATTACACTGCTACCTGTTTGGTAAAACGAGGATTCGTGCAAAAGTGGAATATAATTACTAGCCAGCTCGAAAACACACTGCTAAATGCTGGGCACGTTGCAGCCCAGGGCATATCCATGACTCGTGAATGCGCATCTCCTGGAGTTTCATTGGCTCTGCTCGAAACCCAAAGTGGAGCGAACGTGATATTGCCCTCATCAGTTCGTACATCATTCAAAGCGTTCGTTGATTCGATTAATTTCTTGCGCAATTTCCGTCACAAACATCTCCATGTCCTCACCCACTGTTTGACCGCTTGTTGAGAACTGCTGTCGCAGCTTATCTGGATGCCACTTCAACAGCAGCTTCTTCATGAACTTCCGCATGTTCTCTCTGTGGCCACCCCCGACCACCGCAACAGCACATCATTCCACGGGCACCATGTTCACAGCTTATTTGCCAACCAGGGGTGATCAAATATAGCTCACGGATATAGTAAAGCAGAACTCGGCAGCGGGTGACTCACAGTAAGTTTCTTGCACTGACTTATTCGAGGTCACAGGCATTGGATTTGTAATTGCTACTCTATATCGGACACCTGATAGCATGCATGTATCTAATACCATCGAAATTCTCTAATTTCCATTGTATGAATGCAGAAGGAAAAAGGCCAATATAGCATTATTTGAAAAGTGATAATGATATAAAGCAACATTGCATTTGCTCATTTGTACATATTTGGTTCTCACAGCAGCATCGGGAAACCATATCCATATAGTGTTACATACACATATGTAGAAGAGCTAGGCAGACAAGGGCGGATCAGGGATGGGAGGCGCCTTTGCTCCTGCTTGAGGTCTCGTTCAGCTTGGCGCAGCTTCTTCTCACGCTCGGTCTGCATCTCGCGCTCGTATGCGTTCACTTCCGCATTGATCGAGCGGATCTGTCCATCCAAGTCAAACTTCTTCTCCGCTGCCTGGGACTCCTCCTGCTTCATCCCCATGCAGTCCCTCTTTGTGTCCTCGGACAAGGTCCTCTCCTGTGTCACCAGGTCAGTTGCGAAAGTCCTGCCTCAACAGGGTGCACCCCGCAACTGGTCCGGCTCAGCGTGCCTCTGAGCACTCCAGATGAGTCCTCCAGTCTGGCGCTGATGTCCCGGTATGAACAGCCAAATCACTTGCCCACGGGCGTCTGACTGCAGGGTTGGGCGACCCAGATCCGCACCCCCGTACAGCCCTCATGCTCTCCCAAATACATTCATCATGGGCGTGTAGCGTACGGGGGACTCACAGATACGACTCCATTGGCAGCGCTCGCGGCGCCTTCGCCATCTTGCCCATCAGTCTCCCCTTCCCTTGTAAGAGGATCCTCCTCATCCACTATCCCAGCCCTATATACCCCTTCCACGTCATCCTGCATCATTCCCTCACCCCGGCCGTCCTCCTTCAAGCCCCGACACCTCACACCGAGTTCACCAAGTTATTCACCATTTCCAGTGCCTCCTACACACTTGCATGGGTGTGGGGGTGGGCATCAGGTTGCTCCCGAGGGCGCACCTCGCCGTCGTCCTCCTCCTCCAGGCCTCCCTCCTCCTCAGGCACGGCAGTCTGATTCTCTACGTTAGCGTCACGTCCCTCCCACCATAGCTCCCTCCAGTGCATCAGCCGCTCCTCCGCGTCACCCGTCTTCAGCACCACAAGCCCGGCTGCCGCATACACCTTCGTCACTTCTGCAAGTGCCAACTGGGGCTTTCCCCGCAGCCCAGTGCCATCCACTGGTGTGGCGCCACTCTCCGCGGGGTCCGCAGCACTGTCCGTATCCCTGCACTCACCCATCCCCGCAGCTCGCGTTCTACCTCCAAAACCCGTCGGGGTGCTTCCCACGGTCACAACGACGGGCCAAGGCGCCTGGGTGGATGGGCGGCGGGTGGAAGACGTCAGGCTGGTCAAACGACGCAAGCCGCGCGCAACCGTTGATACCGCAGAAATCATATAAAAATCTATGACCAAGATCTCAGCGCTGAGTACGTGGCCCTGGCTCAAGATCTCACCATTGAGCACGTGGCCCTGGCTCAAGATCTCACCATTGCGCACGTGGCCCTGGCTCAAGATCTCACCATTGAGCATGTGGCCCTGGCTCAAGATCTCACCATTGAGCACGTGGCCCTGGCTCAAGATCTCACCATTGAGCACGTGGCCCTGGCGCAAGATCTCACCATTGAGCACGAGGCCCTGGCTCAAGATTCACCATTGAGCACGTGGCCCTGGCTCAAGATTCACCATTGAGCACGTGGCCCTGGCTCAAGATCTCACCATTGAGCACGTGGCCCTGGCTCAAGATCTCACCATTGAGCACGTGGCCCTGGCTCAAGATCTCACCATTGATCACGTGGCCCTGGCCACACGAAGAGCAGCATCGGATGGATGCACAAGTATGAGAGGAGGCCTGAAGGGGGGGGAACGAGAGGGGGTAAAGAGCCCAGCATGTACCTGATACTGTTGTCAGATGGCGCTGGCAGAGAGGCCCTCGTGGGCTCTGTGAGGGGAACCTCGGGCCGGAGGGCAGACGGTGCGCACGTCTCCTCCGCCTCCTCTACAGGATCACCCCCACACTGCCAGGCAACCCACTGGCCCTTGCGGAGGATGGAGAAGTCGGGTAGGCCGCGCACAAGGCGCTCCTGAGCATCCTCCGGCAGCTGCTGCCCCACGTGGCAAGAGCCCTCCCCCTCATCGTCCAGTAGACGTGTCGGGATCAGCAGCCGCACGGGGGGGGCTTTGGTGGGCGATGAGGAGGGGGACTGGTGGGGCTGGTCGGCCGCGGCGCCGCACTCCATATGGTGCATGGTGGCCGCCATCTGGTCCTCAGTGCTGCACATCAGTAGCGATCCCAGCACCCGCACCTGCCGCTCGCTCAACGGTGCGCCAAGCTCTGTGTTGATCACGTCGGCCAGCTTGGCGTACACAACCGCCGGCATGTTTTCCAGCAGCTCCTGCCCGATGTACAGTGTGCGGTCCTCCCGGCACAGCAGCAGCTGTGACTGGCACCGCGCCTGCGCTCCACCCCTCCCCGCGCCCCTCCTCTCCCCACACAGTAAACCATCAGTTGTACGTGCCGCGTTATAAGGCTGCGTGGCTCAGTTCGATGCCTTCACCCGGTGCGCCACCTCCATCTCCGCGAGCACAACGGCCTTGCAGCAGTCGCAGGCGCACCGGCACAAGGCCAAATAGCCGTGTGACCACGTCGCGCGCGAGGGCCCCATGTACACACAGAATTCTGCTGGGGGACATCTGGGCATCCCCACAGACGTGGACCAGGCCGCTCGATGCGCTCGACGGCGCAGCCGCCAGCAGTTGTGAGCGTTCAGCACGCGTGCGCTTCCGGCCCAGAAGCGTGATCAGAGCGGCATTGGGGCCCCACCTTGGGGTTGGTCACGTCGCGGCGGCGCATCTGCTTGCGCCACGTGGCGATGGAGGAGGCGTCCGCGGGGTCCGCCGCTGAGCACGCCGGCCGGACGCTCAAGGCCTCCAGGTACTCAAATCGCGATACGATGCGCTCCACCACCACCACGCGGGTGCCAAGCCCGTCCAGGCGCCGGCAGAAATGCGCCACGTCCCACTCTGGAAGGGAGGCCGCAGGCACGTCGCCGGAGGCCTGCTCCTGCCGGAGCTCCTGTAGCATGCGCCCCTCCCTCGCTCACACTCGTCCGGGCTCAGCACAACGATGCAGAGCCCCTCGAGCACCTCACGGCCTGGCATGATCTCGCTCATTGGAGCAGTGAGGTGGTCAGAACCAAAATGTCACTTGTCAATCATTGCAGGCGGCATCTTGTCACTTGTCAGTCATTGCAGGCGGCATCTTGTCACTTGTCAATCATTGCATGCATCTTGTCACTTGTCAATCATTGCAGGCGGCATCTTGTCACTGTCAATCATTGCAGGAAGTGTATCTTGTCACTTGTCAACTGCAGGCGGCACTTGTCACTTGTCAATCATTGCAGGCGGCATCTTGTCACTTGTCAATCATTGCAGGCGGCATCTTGTCGCCTGTCCAGACCTGAAGATGCTATCGCAGGGGTGCAGTGAGCAGGGCGGCCTGGTGACTGACGAAGTACGAGGAAGACATCACAGAGTCACCGCGCAGTGTCGGTCCAGCATGCCGCGCCCATGCACCAGAGAACAGAGGCATCCGGACATAGCGCGCTTGGCTGCCTGGTGAGGAACCGGCGGATACGCGGCACGCTCGCCTCTGATTGGCTGTCTGGTGAGGAACCGGCGGATACGCGGCACGCTCGCCTCTGATTGGCTGTCTGGTGAGGCACCGGCGGACACGCGGCACGCTCGCCTCTGATTGGCTGCCTGATGAGGAACCGGCGGACACGCGGCACGCTCGCCTCTGATTGCGCGGCCATCCAAGAAGCCTTCCTCGGGGAAACGGGGAACTGGGAGCCGGGCTATGCCACATGGCCAAGCCAGTTGCCTAGGAGTAGGGCGGGGAGAGCTCGAGGAGGACCTCTAGCTGGGCATCCAGGAGGCAGAGGAGTCGGTGTCGGAGGGAGGAGGCGGCCTCGGCACCCTCGGGTGATGTGACGCGAGCGCTGATGGTGGAGAGCAGTGCAGAGAGCTCGGGATGCTCACGGCCGTCGGATCCCATCTTGCCGTGCTCCAGCTGCTCGTCGAGCGCCTCGCTGAGCCGGCGCATGCGCAGCTTGGAGGTGAGCGCCCGAAGCTCTCCGAGCCCGCGCCAGGCGATGCGGAGCTTGCCTGCGGCCACGCGGGGCAGCAGCCATGGCGCGTCGTTCACAACAACGCGGGGCAGGGGGTGCAGCCCAAATTCCGAGTCTGGCACCAGCAGCTCGTTGAGGAACTTGGTGTTGATCAGGGATGAATCCTGAGCCACTTGTCGAAGCACCAACACACAGCTTTCCGCCGTCTCCTGTACCACGCCCCACGCCCCACCCCCTCCCAAACCACACTCAGCGGGCGCTGCCTGAGGACGCTGCCCGAGGAGGCACACGAATGCTGCGTGGCAAGGCACGTGTGCGCGCTGGCTTCGCTGGATCGCACTGGCCTTCACACCTACGCCTTCAGATGCCAGCCCTAAGATCAACACAATGGATCTACCAGGGCAATCCAGCCGTCAGTTTAGTGCACTGTGTGGTAGGCATGATGTCCTCCGTCTTTTACAACGTGGCACAGCAGGGCGTGTTCAGTGCGGGACCGCCACACACACGCTTCTGTGCTCGGCTCCGTGTGAGACCCTCCCAATCAGCTAAACAGAGGGCATGACCGAATGCTCTCCTTCACCTCGCATCCGCTCCAGCCATCCAACGGCCATAAACGATACTGGATTCAGGAGAAAGCAGCTAGAACGCGCGCCGATTAGAGCATTCACTGGGCGCGCACCTGGGAGGGGGTTTGGCCGTCTAGCTTGTGCAGCATCGACAGCAGGTGCACGCCAACCGGTTGCTCCACCACCCCAAGCTCCGCCATCAAGTTCTGGTGCACCGCAACCTTCGCATCGATCTGGTACATAAGGTCCGGCACCGTTCCGCACACACTGCGGTACGCCACATTGGCCGCTACGAATGCCCCCGAGCTGTGGACATACACGCTCGGATTCTTCCTGCGTCCAATCAACGCCTCCCCGACGATGCTTGGTCGCTCTCCCCAACCACACACCGCCACTTGTCCCTGTGGATCCCCGTCCAGTCACATGATCCCCTCCTGCGACAGGCCACCCCGGAACTCCTCCGCCGCCATACCTGGCCATCCCCTATCCCCGCACTCGATGTGCTGTAAAGAATAAAGCAGAACCTCCCTCTTCCTCATGCCATGCCCCTCCAAGCCCTCTCCACCAACCCATCCCACCTTCCGCCGTCCAAATCCGGCGGCGAGGCGCCACCATCCACTCTCAGACAAGTTCGCAACGACCTGGCAAGTGCGTCGTCAGTCCCTCCCATCCGTCCACCCTGCATGCGAAGGCCTTTGGCCAGCCCACTGCATCCCCTCCATCGGCACACGGACCTTCAGAGCCAAAGGCGCGCATTATAATTGCCCTACGGTCCACGTCAGTCTCCTGCACCTCCAGGCTCCCTCTCCAAGCTGCTTTGTCAGCGTGCGCGATGGAAATGGCGCTGCCGGGATATATATCAGGGGGGAGGTGAAGGGGGGGCGGCGTACCGGAGAGGGTGGAAGAGAGGGTTGGAAGAGGAAGTGGTGGAGCCTCGCGGGCGGGTCTTGGCGAGCACGCGGTCGAGCCACGCGTACACCTCGTCCACCATGGCCTCCAGCTGCTCACGCCGCTTCAAGGGAACCTCTCTAGAGGGCTCCTTCGCCCCCAGCAGCTCCCTCAGCCGCCCCACCTGGTCCACCGCAGTCCGGATGTTGTCCTCGGAGTCCTCTGCGCCGGACCCGATCCCCGCTCACCTCACCACGTGGCCTCGAGCTCATCATCAGCCGGGTGCCCTGTGCCCTTCCAGACGGAAGAGTGGAGCCAGGAGGTTGCGGGGCGCGTGGAAGCGGTGTGTGGCTGTGTGGCGAGTGTGCTGCAGGGGTTTGGTGCACATTTTGGGGTTGCCAAGGTGGAGGAGGCGCCGCACCTTGCACCTCCGGCCACAGGGCTGCAGACACCCCCTTCGAGATGCAGCTCGACACCGATGGGTGCAAGCACGGCCGCACAAGGCAGTGCACGCCGGAGAGGGCGGGCGGCGCCAGTTCCTGCGGTCCCGGAATCAGCCGTCATTGCCACGCGTCACGGCTCCACCAAGCCGAAGCAGGGAAAAGCCCGAGGCAAAGCCTTCAGTCCTAGCCCTGTCCTCAAACTGCACGGTAGCCGGCCTGCCTGCCTATGTATATATATATGCTGTATATGGATTCGGTATCTGGGTGTATAACAAAGCATCGCAAAAGGCGATGGCAGTGTTGATGCACCTGGATGCCGTTATTGTACGCCGCTTCAAGCTTCCCGTGTTGTTTACACGGCAGCTACACCAACCTGCTGGGAGCAGGAGGGAATATCCCCTTTTGAAATATCCCCTTTTGAAATGAACGCGCTCCCCCATATTCCTCACGGCGGGGCATCCCCGGAGCAGAATGTGTGAAGGCTCAGACTCGGTCTGTCTGTTTTCTAATATAGTCTCTCTGTTCTCTAATTCCTGCATACAAACAAAATATGAATGCCTGTGATATTTAG
>LGRX02016849.1:0-14621 GCA_001247695.2 Cymbomonas tetramitiformis | reverse complement strand
CCGGTATCTTGTCACGATCCCCTCTTACTGCACTTCCCTGCAGATTGTCACGCTATTCTCTTACTACACATCCTGTCACTCTCCCCACTTGTTGTTTACACCTTCTTCCCGGAATCTTTGCACACCTTTATTTCCCACCCGAGACTTCTAATAACCCGACTTGAGGGAAATGAACTGTATCTCCAGCAGCACTGGCAACTTGCAGTACAGCTTTGAAATTTGGCTGTCTAACAGCATTTTTTTTGTCATCGCAGAGCACTCAAAGCTACAGCGTGGACTAGGAAAGCATGCTTGCGAGCTGGCAGAGATTCATTAAATGGTCCTCACAATCCTAGGCATCTCATGGCACCTTGTACGCACCCGAGTGAGCGCATGAGCGGTTCTTGATGGGTGTAAGTGAAAGTCGAAGGCAAGTCTTCCATGTATGCCATAATGACAGTTGCCGCGACATTTCTGGCCCGGTCACGATATTCCTGCACATGAGCTAAAGATAAAATTTGTTTGGTACAAGTGAACATTGTATACATTTTAGCAATCACTAGACCATAAACATGAATTGAGGGCGGTATAGGTTAATTTCTGTGATGAAGGAGCAGTCGCTTAAAGATGTCCTTGGTATTCGACTTCCTACATCATCGTCAAAATGGTATCAACCAGTATTCAAGCAAATATAGTTCGTATCATAAATTAAGGGTAGGTTGCGCTTGAGTTTCGTTTACGGCCAAAAGACAAAAAGATAAATCACATTTTGTATATCTAACAACGAATAGTTCGAATTAATTTTAGTTAGACTTGGTTTAGTTCGAATTTTGCAACATGACCTAATTTTATTGGCCACGAATGGCAAGTTATTGTTGTATAATAATAAAACCTTAGGCAAGGTTAACATGTAGATACATTTCTAGAATTCTTGTAAAAAAAAATGTAGGTTTATTATATGCAACTGATAAACACTTTTTAGAAATAAATCTACATGTTAACTTTGCCCATGGTTTTTTGTATACCAGCGAACACACCAGTCTTGGATCCTAGCCAATAAAAATAGGTGGCCATGTTGCAAAATTCGACGCTATAAAATTCTAAAGATGGCAGATTCACAATGCAAATTTAATTGTTTTAAATATGGAAATTGTCATCAATATTTTTCAATTCTCGAGAACTGTGCACCCTATCCTTAATCAAAACCTGAAATTCATCAAACAAACAAAGCGATGATTAATATTAAACCCAGCTTCCAAAATCTGCTCGTCAACAAACAAACAGTGTGAAAGTGCATTATAAAAGTAAACATAATCATGAATAATGTATGTATATATTAAAAAATATCCAAACGTACGTTTTCACAATGTTAAAGATCAGGCAAAATATTTCAAAAAATGCTTAAAATTTCCGGTCTCCAACAAACAAGCGATGTGCAAAACCATTAACATCGAACGCCGAAATTTGCTGTCCAGCATACGAACAATAATGACGTTAATTTTTTGATATGGGGAAAGGGCTGCGTTGGTCAACAATTATTGTCGATTCGCGAAAGTCGATCAACAAAACAACGACAATAATGCAAACGGTGTGCATGTAAAGTCACAATCGAGGGATGAGGCGGCAGAGTCTTTAGCATTCGATGCATGGGCCGTGTCGTTGATGAAGATCGCCGAAGCTACAATACACCTGATTGTATAAAACATGATATGCAAAGTATATATTGATGTACATATTGTATATCTATAGATCTCGTGTGTGTCCAAAGGGTAACGCGTATCCTATAGGCACGGTTGTACCGCATAGCAGAATATCAAATTTCAACGAAAAACGAAACTGGGTAACCATTAAGAATCTGTACTTCTAAATGTCTCGCACCCTTGCCCATATCGAAACACGCAGTTTAGAGCCTTCGATTTGCAACAGGGAGGCAGATTCGCATGCAGCAGTGCCTCCCTTCGCCCAGAAATACTTCCAAAAATCGCGAGGCATGAACATGTTTTCATTATCATCGATTATCCAAATGAACATGCGACAGGATATGGAACCCCAGGCAACGTCCGTTGTCGCGCTAAAAAATCAGTACTGCAACACCGGTGGCAACAGGTGCACATGTGCTGATCGTCCCAGCAGATCTCTATTGGTCTAGGCACTACATAACTATAATCCGGATGCATATATAATGGGTACAAATATGTCCTGAATGGCAGTGAGTTGGTCATCGCTGTCGATCTGGATATTTCAAAGAGCAGCAGTCGTATTTGGTGTCGTTTTATTCGACCATTCGGACCGGCATGCATCACCAGCTGGCACAGACCCGTACAGAAGTACTGATGATGCAGCTCACCAAATACGTAAGGGCTTATATATGATAATCCATTTCCCCCCTGATTGTAATTGAGATGCATTCGCTCATTAAGGCCATCCACCTTACTGAGCCTGAAGTGTGAAGTCATATTATAAAATGGTTTTTTCAATGGTGATACAGGGTCCTGGCTAATGTCCTAGAGTGCAATCAGCAGGAAATATTGTCGTTGCACTGTGAAATCACGCTCCCCATGCAACGATATTGAATCTAGCAAAGACATGCTTCATACATGGTTTCCACGTATACAGTAAGGCTGCTGGTCCTTCCTTCGACAGAATGCATACATCATCAGTAAGGATATCACATTTATTGGATGTAGGTCTTCCTCTTTGTCTACACTTCTAGCCTATATCCCCCACCAGATCAAAGTCACATAGATGACACCGATACTTTTCTTACACACCAATAAATGAAGAAAACCAATTGGGGCCACTTCCATCATCTTCTTTAGAGCGGCCGGTGTTATCCCCGTCTTCCTCGCGGTCATATTCTGCATCACTAATGGGCGCCTCGTCATTGCTGTGTTGCCGATGGCGATGTTGTCCTTGTGCAATCTTTGATCCGGCTGCTGTGTCTCTCTGCGTCTCCCTCAAATCGGTTTGCAGGGCCGGTGCTTGGCCTGGGCTTTCCTTCGAGGCCACCAGCGAGGGATCTGGGGGCCTGCCACTGACAGCTCTTGCTGACCTGGAGTGCCTCAACGAAGATCTCTCAATAGAGTTCAACCATTGATCTGTCCTTCTCATTGATATCGATTTACTGTCCGTTAGAACCGCTTTCTCTTGGATGGACGGGACCGCGTCTGCTGGGATGTGCACCTGCTCAGTTTCTATGGTGCGAGCGCTTGCTCTATTGTCCACCTCTTGTGACGCATTCATGCCACGTGTTGCCCTCAAATCGGTTTGCAGGGCCGGTGCTCGGCCTGGGCTCTCCCCTACGAGGACCTCTTGCACTTCCGAGGCCGCCGGTGAGTGATCTGGGGACTTGCCCCCGTCACCACTCGCCGACCGGGAGTGCCTCAGTCTCAGCGCAGAGCCCTCAGCAGCGCTCATCTGCTGAATCGTCTGCCTCCTGGAGGCTCCTCGGCGTCTGTAGTGCTCGGCTTTCCCCTCCCCCAGCGCAACTTCTTCATAACATGGTGTCTCAGGTGCCATGACCTCCTGCAATTGAGCGCCCGGCATCACCCATCTCCTGAGTGACCGCTGCGCCCCTCTCGCTGCACCACCGCTGCGCACCTCTCGCTGCACCACCGCTACGCCCTCTGCCGCACCACCGCTGCGCCCCTCTCGCTGCACCACCGCTGCACCCCTCTCGCTGCACCACCGCTGTGCCACTCTTCTGCGTGCGGGGTGGCAACAAGGAGCATGCCGCAAGATGTTGGAGCACCCAACATTTTTCAAGGATGGCACATCTCTGCCCCGCACGGGCTGCTGGCAGGATGACGATGTATTGAAATGACAAGTCTGCGCCCCAAGGTGAACTAATCCCATCATACGCAGCTCACATATGTGTGAGTGTGTGTGGCGTATCCTTGGACTGATTCCTTTGGCACCATGTAACCACAAAAGATCTGGCACTATATACTCACTATGTGGGACATATGTACGTCTCGGTATCCCTTAGGGTTTGCGATGTAACGCTAGCTGTGCTGAATGTAGGGCGTTACTGAGAGATAACGTGTCTGTCAGAGGACTCCAGTGGCTCTCGAGGTCTGGTAGTAGGCTGTCACACCTCTGAACCAGTCAGACCGGCTGTTCCCGAGAGCTAAACGGTGGTAAAACCACAAAAAAACGTAGTAGGCACCAGGCAGCCGGTTGGGCCGGTGTTTGCCGGGAAGTAGGGGGTCTTTCCCGGTGGCGCGGGTTGGGATCTTGTACAACCACACCGAAATACAGTCCCTAGAAGCTCAGAAACGGGCTTGCCGGCTGTGGAGCTGGATATGGAGGCTTCTGATACGGCCGGTACTGTCCAATTTTCCCACCGGGAGAGCCGGTTATAGCTGTACCTGGAATATGACTTCCACTGCGTATCCGGGTACATTTTGGTATCAGAACCGTTGGTTCTGACCACGTTATCAGTTCAAGAACTGGCCAACTCTTAAGAGAGACCATTCCCCTGGGTTTACAGCTGCAAACTGCCATGCCAGCTGACCGGTTTGGCTGCTCGGATGCTGTGAAACAGCGCCCTTCTGTGCGGAGCCGGTTCGGAACGGTATTCCAACTGCCTGACCTAAGGGGCTGAGAATAATAAAATGAATTGCTTCCTTCTAACCTCGTGCACCTGCCACCGATATGCGTGTGCAACCTCCTACCTCCACCCCAACTCAATGAAAACGAAGCCCTTACGCTGGACACCCTGCGAGTAAGCTGTGATCCTGAGTGATGTGCCCTACACTTGCACTGCAAGTATTGCTCTGCATTGTTCCTTCTTGGGGTCTCATCCCCACATATGCCTGTGTATCCCACGCCCTCCCGGTGGCCGATAGTTCACCAGCCGCTCGCTTCCCGGCAACTGTTCAGCACTGTCAATTCCAGCACGGCCAACAACCTCGCCACGTGTGCAGGGATGCTGATGAGACGCCGCATGTTGCTGTACAACCTGTTATAAGCGGTCATCCCTGCCGGGATGTGCCCCCGGGCTTTTGAGGGGCTCGTCATGTGTCAACTCCTCCCACCACCCTTCCACCCACACCTCGCTCAACACCCTCCCCACCAGTTCCCCCAATCATTGCCGAGGCCCTCCAAACCCTTAGGCCCGCCAGAGGAATACAATCATGGGACCTTCGGAGCGTGGCTGGGGCAGGGAGGTAGGACGTGCCTGAAGGGCTTGCTGCTCCTGAGCCTTCTGCATGGTCTCTAGGATGAGCCTTGCCACTGCGCCGCGCATTTCCCCGCCTCCACGTCAGCCTGACGCCCGAGGGGCGACTCTTTGACCAATCCTGCGGTGTGAGCGACTCTTTGACCAATCCTGGGTGTGAGCGACTCTTTGACCAATCCTGCGGTGTGATCGACTCTTTGACCAATCCTGAGGTGTGAGTGACTCTTTGACCAATCCTGCGGTGTGAGTGACTCTTTGACCAATCCTGCGGTGTGAGTGACTCTTTGACCAATCCTGCAGTGTGAGCGACTCTTTGACCAATCCTGCGGTGCGAGTGAGGGCTTCTGAGGGAGCGCACACCATCCCTGGGAACGATTCTGCGGTGCCAGCGACGGTCTCTTGAGGGAGCAGAACCTGGACTGGCCGAGAGAGGAGCGCTCACGGCTAGTGACCCTCCGCCCACTGGTCAAGAATGCCTGGCGGGCCGCCTTTGCCTCGAGGTGGGGACGCAGGCGAATGGGTGCAACTGCTGGGAAAGCCGAACGGCGGCGCGAGAAGCGTCGAGCACCTGTTTCCTCATCGAAACCGATCTGACGCATTACCTTCTTTGTCAGCTGACTCACTGCACACAGCAACCCCCTCCCATAACCAGCCCGGCTTGACCCCTTTGCCCGCCGACAGCATGCTGAGGAGGAGGGCCTCATCGATGGTACGTTTACCAGTTCGCAGGGCGAGATGCGGATGAAAAGGATGCTGAAACGCCCTCCTCCCACACGGCACGGATGCTGTTATCATCTGTATATCGATCACAGGGGTTTTGTGTGCTATTTTTAGGTGCATAATGGAGGTGGATGCATAATTGCTGCCACGATGCAGGCCACCCGACCGCGGCAGTGGACTGTGGCTTGCAGGAGTTGCAGGAGGAGGGTGTGGCGGATGCGCGCATGCCCCCATGACGCGTGCCACGTGGTGATGTGTGCGTTGCATCAACGTACCGTACCAGAATGTACCAGAAACAACCCGAGAGTCCTAGCGTTGATATAGTCCGTCGACTCATTTGGCAGCGCGTGGATAAGGAAGGCCGCGAGTCATTGGTGGATTAAATGCCGGTGACTTGTCCTAGCACATGTAAAGCATCTTGCCACCGCATATCGCGGCATCGCATCGGTTTGCATGATACAAAACTGTAACTGATAGACCTCATCCACTGCCACGCGGATGCGCTGCGTGCGTTACTAGGGTGTCAGTGTACGCAGCGCATCCGCTGCCACGCGACGTGCGTTACTAGGGTGTCAGTGCACGCAGCGCATCCGCTGCCACGCGACGTGCGTTACTAGGGTGTCAGTGCACGCAGCGCATCCGCTGCCACGCGATGTGCGTTACTAGGGTGTCAGTGCACGCAGCGCATCCGCTGCCACGCGATGTGCGTTACTAGGGTGTCAGTGCACGCAGCGCATCCGCTGCCACGCGACGTGCGTTACTAGGGTGTCAGTGCACGCAGCGCATCCGGCGCCTTTGTATCACCTTTGTGTTCTTCCTCGCCTGTCAGCTGGGCAGCTGGGGGAAGTGCGTCATCCGGCGGTGGCGCCTTGCTCTCCTCGCTTAGTTCTTCTACTTTCACCTGTCGGAAGCGCGCCGCCCGGCGTCCCCTTGCAGATTAGTGCCGCCGACCTGGGACTCTGGGGACCTGAGCCCTCCCCCAGGTGTGCCACCGCCGCTGCCTGCATGCGCGAGGACTCGCATAGCGACCCTTGGGCCGTCTGTAGGGGGTCAGGGAGAGCGTGTGGTGTTGTGAGCGGCGGTGTGAGGGGGTGGGGGGTGAGGGGCAAGGAGGCATGCGGGGCGGCAGCTGGTGGGACATAGAAGTGGATTTCCGCTGAAGCAGACCAGCTCCATGGAGCGGGCACTCCCTCCAGCGCACGCACCTCGAAAAGGTTGCTGTTGCTGTTGACAGTGCGCCACGTGTTTGGCTGCAGCACGTGCATGCCATACCTCTTGGTGAGGGCAAGGAGAATGTCGTGCACTTCCTGCGGATGGTCACCGTCCACCCCCCACGCCTCCCATCCCGACTGAGTCTTGTGGGTTTACACTCAGAAAATAGCGCGCTCATGGCCAATCCCAGCCCTCACTTCGACTCTTGGCAAATTGCTACGTTTGTGGGAGAAGCGGAGGGAGCTCCACCTCGCTGGTCACTGCTCTCCCCTCGACCCGCACAAACTGCTTGTCGACGCTGTGGACGGGATCGGAAGTCGTCTCCATCTCAACCCGCGGGCTGGCAGAGCAATCGTCTTGCATCCTGAAACCGCCTTTGGCCCAATCAGTACGGGTACCTTACACAGACTCACACCGTAACCCGCATCCCCTTACCCTCCTTTGCGCCTCCACTCGGCGCACTGTACGTCCCGCCAGTTCCTCTACCGCCTCTGACGGGCTTGCTGGCAGCTCTGCACTCTCAAGAACTTCGTCCACAGCCACATTCACTTCGGAGGCTCCAGGACCTGCAACGGGCACAGGAGGAGGAGCAGGTGGCTCAGGCGCCACAGGGAAGTGAGCTAAGAGGTGCACACTCCGGGACTAGCCAATCATCTCTTCGCTCACTTCCCTCCTGTGGCGCCTGAGCCACCTGCTCCTCCTCCTGTGCCCGTTGCAGGTCCTGGAGCCTCCGAAGTGAATGTGGCTGTGGACGAAGCCACATCCCGCACCTCGGCAGCTATACTCGGCCAGCGACAGCGATATCTCTCTGGCTCCAGACACACCATTGCATACATCGCAGTGCTCGCCGCTCCCTTTCCTTCTGCTGCCGCGCTACTCCCCACGAGCACCGAAGTCTACCAGAAGACTGAAGACACTTAAGGCTGCAGGGGCCAGTTGGGAATATCATTGCGATGGCATGATTTTTGTCGCTCAAAACCCGTCCAATCCCGGCGCAACCCCGTCAACGCATTAGCCAAAAAGCTGCGGGATCGGTGGAGAAAGTTGGACATGAATTTTTCGGGTCTGTAACATGGTCTTTGTTCCTTGTCAAGCTGGCTCCGAACAGGTAACAACCCTCGAAGCTGAAGAGGTAACAACCCTCGAAGCTGATGACGAATCAAGGCGCGCGGGAGCCACTTGATCTAGAAATATCGACGGCCGCTCGGAGCGCGCCACGTCAGATCCGACGAGCGACACCTGAGGAGCGAGAATGGACTCGCCGACTGCCAAGCAACTTTGATGTTGAGAGACCTTGTCTGAATCTGTTTGCCATGTGCCTGTCTCACCCTTTCAACGAGGTCACTGAGAAATGCAAACAGCCAAACACCACAGTCCTCGCACCATCAACCATATTCAATTTCTGCCTTCCCCCCTATTCGACCCCCCGGCCGCAGGGCATCTGACTCCCCTGCCGCGAGCATCTCGCCGCCCTTGCCGCAAGGCGTTCCACCCCCCACCACGCCTGGTGAGACCCGCACTCAACCCCTCCTGCCGCCGGCCTCCACCCCCCCACCACCCCTCATGAGACCCGCACTCAATCCCCCCTTGCCGCTGGCCTCCAACCCCCGCCACGCCGGGTGAGACTCGCGGCCTGATGTTTAGCATCTTGCGCTGGCTTGAAGGCTGCGGGCTCCAGCGTGGCAGCGGGGCGTGGCAGGCCTCACCGCGGTGAGTCGAGGGGCGCTGAAGCGCCTTGGATGTTGGCATTCCATTGGTTGAGCTGCATGTAGAGCTTATCTTCGGTCACTGTAGATAGCCACGGGAACCAGGTATGAACATTCAAGCGTCGCAGCAGCCCCATACCATTCGCTGCCAAGGTGTGCCCGTAGTAGTGGGCGAGATCTGTGAAATCTGTGATGAGGTCGGACTTCGGTTCCCCAATGTTCTCTCTCTTCACGTCCTCCAGTGCCGACACGATGATAGCTATGAAGGCTGCGGGCACCCTCAGCACCATGAGACCCCTTTGCACATGCCCGAGGCACCCCAGCGACTGGGCGGGAGCCAGCTAACGAAAGTCGACCCGCCCAAGACCCCAGGTAGCAGCATGCAAACCTCTGCGGAAGGGAGGAAGGGAGGAAGGGAGGAAGGGGCGAGGAGCGCAGTGCGAGGTGGTGGAGAACATACGAAAAGGACATGGGGGGGGCAGCGCAGGCGGAGGTGAGGACATGCAGGACAGCAAGGATGCGAGATCGCACCACTGAACAGAAAGAGGAAGACGAGGGTCATGAAGGAGTAGAAGAAGATGGACCCGGTGCTCTGGGCAACCTTGCCCTCGAGATTCGGGATGTCCTCGCTGAACGCCGTGTCGCCAATCATCATCGCAAAGCACGTGAGCAAGCTGTAGTCGAGCCGGTTGAAGCGCTCCACGGTATTCCCAAAGAGGATGTACCCCATTATCGCGTAGATCAGCATGATGGTCACCAGCAGTCCCATGAAGTTGATCAGATCCGTGCCTGTGGGCGCATCCCGCGCACGCACCCCTCTCAGTGCCTGACCGCCACGGGGCGAGGCGTTGCCATTTCGAGCTTAGGCTGACGGGGATGGAGCGGAAATGGCGATAGATTGCCCGGACCGCCTGTAAAGGAGGGCTCACCCCCTTGGCGCACGGTGCGGGTGATCATGCCGATGTCTGGGTGGAAGTCCATCAGCTTCAGCACACGCAGGAGGGTGGTCACAATGACCAGCGCGGTGTAGAAGTGGTACATCTTCTTCAGCTCCATCATCTCCGTGAAGTAGTCCAGCTTCTCGGAGAACTCGGATAAGTAGCGCCCATCTAGGCTCCCGCAAAGACCACTCCTCAACTCCGGTTCTGGGCCTCCTAGCCGGCACAATTCCAATCCAATAAAATCGGTGCTCGTGTGACGTGCTCGTGTGGGCGAACGTTTCAAAATGAGGAGGACCCGCCATGACACCAAGGGCACTCCATCATCGAAGGGGAGGGCGACACCGCAGTGCGCGAGGCATCAACTTGGAATCTGGCCAAAAGTGTGGACGGACCGATGCGGAGATCGAAAAGCTCGAGGTCCCTTCAGCGGCTACCATGCGGCTCAATGGGAATAAAGGCGACAATGGCTGGGGAGAGGGAGGGGGCACATAGGGTGTTACCATCATGGAGCTGCAACCAGTTCACGTGTTCGCCAAACTCGTCTGTCCCGGTGAGACTCTCGTAAATGTGATACCGGACAGCTAAATTGAAGCCATCCATCTTCACCAGAAGCACGACGTAGATGCAGATGGTGGAGAAGAGCAGTAAAATTGCAGTGATGTCGATGACGTTGAACAGGTCCGTGAAGTAGGGCAGGACGCTTCCGGTGGTGCGCTTCATCTCGATTAGGTCCCTCAGCTCGCTGCCCGACGGACCCCCCCGCCATCAGCATCGGGCCTCCCTCATGCTGGCGCCCGCAGCTTCGTCATCTCTCCACTGCCCGTCTGCACTCGCCCGCTTCGAGCCCCAAGTGACACATGCGGCGGAAGCGCTCCCACAGAGGTCACCTGCAGGAGCTGCTGAAAAAGAGGAGCAACACCGCAACCTCCAAGACGATCCGCACAATGTCCGCGCGATTCTCATGCCACCTGGTCCTCAGCGCCTGCATAACCTCCTCCCCCCCCCCACCTTCTCTCCTCTCTTCTGTCACTAGGTTCGCATGCCCGCACAGACCACCTTGCCTCCGTGTCACCCCCTTTCTGTCACTAAGTCTGAAAAGCCTGAGTACTTCCCCCACCGCCCTCTTCCCACTCGTCTGTTATTAGGCCTAGACAGCCTGCTTATTACCCCCTCTCTCACCTCCATCTCCCATCACTTTTATCACCTGGTCGAGACACCCCGTTTTTACCCCCCGACCTCCCTCTCCCCGCTCTTCTCGCCACCGGCCCAGATGCACCAAGTGTACCCCTGTCCCCCCCCGTGACCTCTCCCCTCTTCCGTCTTTTAAATTGGAGCACAAGTAAACTTTAGTGGTTTCTGCCACGTGTAGATCAAATGACCCGTGTCATGCTTTGCAGCGCTAGTGACGGTTCGTGTCACGTGACAGTGGCACAGAAACTAGACAAAAAGCCACATCGGCTTCAGCTCTGTTCTTTTGCCTTCGGTAAAAGAACTCCACGAAAAATATTTCCTTCTGGGATATTTTCTGTGCGGCACACTGTAAGTAATTAAATCCCTCACTCCTGTAGAAGTAAGCAATCTGGAATTTGCACCAGCACAATGACTGGTAGCACAGACGGCCAGCAATCAGGGGAGCCTGAGCCTACACCGGGCGGTGTAGGTACCCCTGGTGAGACTGTGAGTCCTCCGGCGACGTCGCTGGAGGTGCAGCTGCTGCTTCAACAGATGAGGCACCAGCAACAGGCCCACGATGCGGCAATGAAGATCCAGCAAGCAGAGAGCAAGCAGCACGACCTGCAAGCTCAGCTGCTGGCAGAGCAAATCAGTGCTCTGCGGGCCGACGCTGCAAAAGCTCGGGCCGAGAAGGAAGAAGCCACGGCAGCGACGACGTCGACTGGCGACGCAGAGCTGGAGAAGCTCAAACGACTTCCTTACTGTCCTTACGCGCCAGTGAATCCCTTTCCGACGCGTCCGGACACTCTTACGGACGCGATGCCCAAGTTGTTCGACCTGTACGGGGACAAGACGCACGCGGCGTTGAGCACAAAGTCCAACTCCTCAATGAAGTACGAGCAGATGGTACTGGGACCAGCACTCGCGTATTTCCACGACGCGATCGTTTTCGAGGAGGAAACGATGGACCTTCTGCACAACCTGCCAGACGCCGAGTACACCCCGTTCCTGGAGACGCTCTGGAATCGGATGCTGCGGGGACACAAACCCAAGAAGGGCGTCTACGGGCTGTCGTGTAACCGCTACACTATGATCGGGTACAGGGCGATGCTCGAGGGAGACAACGAAGCTCACGGTGGAGCTGATGATGTGCGGGCGAAGCTGGCGTTCATGGAGCAGAAGATTTACGCTGCCACGGAGGGCATGGTGGCGGACACCGTCCTGACGAAGTGGCTAGCAGAATTCAATAACTCCAAGGCCAAGTCGGTGATGACGGCGACAGCGAAGCAGGCGGCGGGTGCTGCAAGCTGAGCACAACGCAGCGACCACCGAGTTGGAGGTGGTCGTGGAGGAGATCGAGCTCCTCCTTTGAATTCCCCGGGTGAGGGCGGCAAGGCCGCGCAGCCCCGTGGGAAGGGGAATTAAATTTGCCTTGGGGCACCTGACCTAACCCCTCTCCCTCCGGGGGTTCAGGTCAAACAGCGTACGATACAGGAGTATGTACGTTGTCGCAAAGGAGCATGGCTCGCTGGAGGCGCGAGCAGCGAAGCACTGCAATGGATCGCTCGAGGAGCGAAGATACGGTGGGTGAAAGGCCCTCCACCCAAGTTCGATCACGGGACCTCGCTGCAAGATCTGACGCCGGAGCAGCAGGCTTGGTTGGACATCGAGACGGACCGCGCTCTACAGTCTGGAGCATGGGTACGGGCACGCCGAAGACGTCACGTTTCGCGGGTGTTTCTGGTGCGCAAGCCACGCACGAACTCCTGGAGACTGGTGATGGACTTCAGGTGGCTGAACGAGTTCTGTGTGAAGTCCAAGTGCAAGATGGAGACCCTGAAGAAGTCAGGGCGACTGGTGCTTCACCTTCGATCTCAAGGACGGGTACCACGCAGTGGAGATCGACCCGGACTTTCAGGAGTTCATGCAGTTCGACATCCAGGGGGTGCTGTACCAGTGCGGTGCACTCCCCTTCGGGTGTTTGGACTCACCACGAATATTTGTCAAGTTGATGAAGACGCTCGTGGAGCTGATTCGCTCTCCGCAAGCGGGGAAGGATCGGCAGGAAGTCAAGAAGCTGAGAGATGAACAAGAAGTACGACGACGCTGGGCGGTGAGGCGACGAGAAGGAGGACTTCGACGAGGCTCGGATTGAGCAGGCGCGAGGGTGTTGCCCTACATGGACGACTTCATGGTGATCACCAAGACGCAGGACGATGCCTTCGTGCAGAGGGATCGGGTGAGCAAACTTCTACCTCGACTTGGGTTATTCCGGAACGAGAAAAAGGGTCACTGAGAGCCTACACAGCTGGTGGAGCACTTGGGGCTCGAGGTGGACTTCGAGGAGGGCTTATTCCGGGTGACGGAAAGAAGACTCAAGAAGATCCACTCCAAGGCCACGGCGATCCTCTGCAGAGCCACTCGAGAACGACGCTGGTGCAAGCTCGGGAGCTGGCGGGGTTCAATGGACTCTGCCAGTCGGTGTACCTGGCTGTCCCGACGGCGAGGCTGTACCTTCGAGAGCTTTACTTCGTGCTCGGCAAGAAGAACAGTTGGGGATCCAAGGTGAAGCTGACGAGGCAAGCCTGGGGAAACCTACAGTGGTGGGCCAAACTGCCGGCGACGAGTCGGTGGAATGGGCGCAAGATCTGGCGGAGTCAGACGAGGGCGAAGCTGCACACCGACTCCTCCCTTTGTGCTTGGGGAGGGGTGCTGTACCTGAAGAAGGAGGCACGCGGGTTCTGGAGCAACGAGCTTCAGAAGCTGCACATCACCCACCTCAAGCTCGAGGCGGTCTACAAGACAGTCAGATCGTTCCTCTCCGAGCTAGAGGGGAAGGTAGTACTGCGACAACCAGGCGGTGGTGGCGATGCTCTCGCACTTCACGTCACGAAACCCAGAGCTGATGCGACGTATGCGGAAGCTCTGATTGCTCCTCGACTTACACGACATCGAGTTGCAGGCGAGGTACATCCGCAGCGAAGCCAACGAGTGGGCGGATCGGCTGTCGCGAGACAAGGACCTCGACGACTGGAGGATCAATGGAAGGTGGTTCAAGTACGCCGAGGAGCAGTGGGGCGAGCACTCCGTGGACCGCTTCGCCTTCGAGATCTCGGCCCAGCTGCCGAGGTACTACAGTGCCTGGCACGACCCGGGCTGCGAGGGGGTGGACTCGCTGGCGTACGATTGGCGGGGGGAGCACAACTGGGTGAACCCTCCGTGGAGTCTGCTGGACGAGGTGGCTCACAAGCTGCGAGAAGAAGGAGCAGCGGCAACGGTGGTGGCACCGTACTGGCCGGGACAATCGTGGTTCCGAGAGCTGGAGGCGCTGGCTGCGGAGGTGGTGATCGTGCCCCGGCGCAGGGACCTCTTCACTCCCAGCAGGCTGGGAGGGTCCGAGCTGCTCGGAGCCTCCAGCTGGGACGCAGTCTTGTTTCACATCCCCGGCTCCCGGAGAGCGTTCACTTGAGAGCGGGGGGTGTGGGGGCAGGACAAGGCGACGAGGAGATCAACAAGCCAGAAGAAGAGGTGAGACCCGGTTGCAAAATAGAGGTATTTTGGCCGGAGGACCAGGCGTGGTACCCCGGGATCGTGGGTGCCACAGGTGAAGATGGAAGAACGAAGATCCAGTACGACGACGGTGACGAGGAGAACGTCGTGCTGAAGGAGGAGAAATATCGAGTATTTCCCTCAGAAAATGAAGAAGAA